>MU251413.1:0-136588 GCA_019669835.1 Amylocarpus encephaloides | reverse complement strand
TATAGTTTAGTTAATAAATGCGAATCTATTTACTCTAGAGTTAATAAGTACTTATAAAGAAAGTACGTATCTATTTATAGATAAGTTATATAAAATAGTCATATACTTTCTACCTATTAACTACTATAGATCTAGCTTAGCTAAATTAACTAACTCGCCTAAGAAGAAGTCTTCTCTTAGGCGCTTTTATTTCTCGACAGCTCGTCGTCTTCTCCTAACTCGCTTTCTTCCTTCTATTCTATAATCTTATTAAGGTCTATATCTCGCTTAGGGTAAGAGTATTTAGGGCGTATATAACCTAATTTTTTATAATTATAGTAAGTGATATTAGATAGAGAGACTATAGTCTTACGTCTTTCGATAATTTACTTTATAGGAGTTAAGTAACGAGATAAGAGGGGTGTAGTACTAGTCTTAGCTTACGACGTAGTTAGAAGTAAGAGAGAAGTAATAGAACGTCTAAGCTTAGTACGACTCTTAGTTTTAATTATAGCCTAGGCTCTCGCTCTATCTCGCTTAAGCCTTACGTTAGTTCTAGAAGTAAGATCGGCGAAGTTATTAAAGTCTCTTATCTTTTAGACCTCGATACGTATTTCGTCCTATAGGGGCTTAGTAAGCTTATCGTATAGGTTATCCTTCTACTCTAATTTAGCGATCCTACCTTAGGTAGCGTACTATAAGAACTTAAGCTTAAAGTCGAAGAATAAGTCGTCTAATTTCATTCTAAGGTATTTATATTTATACCTTATATTAGCTTTCTTATATAGGTTCTAAAGGCTAGTAACTAGGTATTTAACTATAGATTCCTAATCTAGGAAGGCGTCTTCTAGGTCATCTTCCGCTACTATAGCTGTCTTAAGTAAGGTAGCTACCTTACTAGTTATATAAGTAAACACATGTGTTTTCTTATCTAATTTACTAGTAAAGTGGTCCGAGTTTACTACTAGTTTACTTCTAAGTAGGAGTTACTACTAAAGTAAGGAAGGTGTAAGAGGCTAGACCTCGAATAACTTAAAAGGAATAGTTTCTAAAATTTAATTAAGAAGTACGTAGAGAGCTCGTATAAGCGTAGCTTCTATAGGGTCTTATATATATAAGAAGAGGTAACTAGAACCTTCTAGAAGTAATAGGATAGAGTGACGTCGAACTAAATCGAATTCTACTCGTGGCTAGTGCTTAGCGAGAGTCTATGCTTAGCGAGAGCTTTTAGCCCGAGTACACCCTAGGGTCCTAACCCTTATATTACCCCCCTTCTTCTCTTCGCTTTCGCCTAGCCGTATACTCCTTCTATTTAACTAGGGCGGTAGTACCCTCTATTACCGATTCTAGCTCTTAAGTTAGATATCTATAACCTACCTACTTAATTAGGTACTTCTGTTAATTACCCCTTCTAGGAGCTTCTTCTACTTAAGTATACGCTTTACCTCGTACTCTTCTATATTATCGACGAGTATTATAGGAGGCTAGCTTTCTTCGATAATCTGTCCTAGTAGTAGCGTCGCGTATATAGATCGTAGGAGTCTAGTATAAAATAGATTATATATACCCGATAGTATATTTAGGTAGTAGCTATAAGATCTAACGACCTCTATAACTATAAACTTCGTATACCTAGTATCTAGCTTCTTATAGGGCCCGTCTATTTTAATATTCTCTAGACTAAGTTATACCTTATCTCCTACCTAGTAGTTAGGTACCTAGTCGCGCTTCTGATTAGTCGCCTACTCCTAGGCTTCTTAGGCCGCTACTATTACCGCTTACGCTTACTCTCTTACCTCTTTTAGTTTCTATATAATTCGGTTAGCTTTAGCGATTAGAGAGTCTCTATTATCTACCTCTAATAATTCGATGTCTTTAAGTAGGCTCTAATACTATCCGTAGGATAGGAAGAATAGGCTTATACCTATAGATATTAAGTCCCGTTTATATATTCTAGATATAGCTAGCGGTAACTATTTAAGCTAGTCCTTCTAGGCTCAGTCTATAAACTAGTATAAGACTATTTTAACTACTTTGTTTATTCGTTTAGTAGTACTATTAGTCTCTAGCGAGAAGGTAGTAGATAACCTACGCTTAATTCGTAGTAGCTTACATACTCTCTTCTATAGGGCGCTTATAAACTATATACCTCTATCGGAGACAATTACTAAAGGTAGGAAGTAGTAGGGTAGATATCGTTGTAGGAACTATTTAGCTACTGTTTTAGCTTTAATATCTTCTAGGCCATCTACTATTACCCCTTTACTTAACTAATCTGTGACTACAATTATATTTTAGTAGCCTTTAGAGACTAGTAAATCCGTAATAAAGTCTATAGATATTTTAGACTATATTCGATCTAGTATAGGTAGTAGCTTTAAGAATCTCTGTCGGCGAGACCTTTATATCTTATTCCTCCTATAACTATTATAGTTCTATATAAACGTACGAATATTAGTTACTATTTCTAGCTAGAAGAATAAGCGAGCTACTAGTATATATATAACCTCTCTACCTAAGTGCCTATAAAGCGCTATATCGTAGGTTACTTAAATTAGACGAGCCCTTAGGTTAAGGCTATTAGGGACCTATTTTCGTCCCTAGAATAGTAGGTAGCCTTGTTCTAATATTACGTACTTAG
Source organism: Amylocarpus encephaloides (assembly GCA_019669835.1). NCBI lineage: Eukaryota > Fungi > Ascomycota > Leotiomycetes > Helotiales > Amylocarpus > Amylocarpus encephaloides. The sequence goes on along the minus strand of MU251413.1, from coordinate 133,968 downwards.
ATATAGACACTTTTAAGCTAAGCTCTATAGGAAACCTTCTAGTACTAGCCCTTATAGTACTTAGGGCCTTATTATACTTAGGGTCGCTTACTATAGCCTAATCCTAGTCTATAAGCTCGTCTAGTAGTTCTCCTATTATATAGTCTCGTAGGCTAGTAGGGCTAGCCCTAATAGGCGAAACGTAAACTATAGGGCTTACTACTAGTATTTTAGGCTTTAGTAGCTATATATTATAGTCTACTAGTCGCTTATTAGACTCGTTATAAGACATATCCTAGTCCCGTCTTAATAGGGCGTTCGTACGTTTATTTTTCTTACTAGGGACGTGTATAATATAAAAGTTATACCTAGAGAGAATTAAAGACTAGTATATCTAGTACTCCGTAAGCTTTTAGACGGTTATAAAGTACTCTAGATTCTTATAGTCTATACATATATTAAACTACTTAATACTACGTAATTCGGCGTCCTATTCTTCTAGGTAGTATACGATAGCTAGTATCTTCTTATCGTAAATCTTATAGTTATATTCTACTAGGTTATTCTTCTTTAAAAAGAAGGCGTAGGGCACCTATAAGCCTTTATCGCTTAGCTACTATAGCGTACCCCCTATATACTACCTAGAGGAGTCGGTTTTAATATGTGTAGGCTTGTTATAGTCGAATTAGACTAGCGCGAGAGCTAAAGTAAATATATTCTTTAGCTTATAAAAGGCTACGTCTACTCTATCGTTCTATATAAATTTCTAGTCTTTATACGTAAGCTCTATAAGTGGTCTTACTAGATCTAAAAACCCTTTAATAAAGCGCCTATAAAAGTTAGCGAACCCTAGGAAGTTACGTACGCCTTTAACTAAAGTAGGTACCTCCTAGCTAGTAATAGTCTTAACCTTTTTTAGGTCTATTTTAAGTCCTTTTCTAGCTTCGATAATAAACCCTAAGTACTTAGTCTCTTATACTTTAAATTTATATTTATTAATATCGATTTATAAGCTAGCGTTCTAGAGTCGCTATAGTACTTAATATACGTACTTACGGTACTAGTTCCTACTCTTAGATAAATATATTAAAATATCGTCTATATAAGTAGAGTAGAATTCGTCTAGGTAGTCGCGTAAGGTCTAGTTAATATACTTCTAAAAAGTACTAGGTGTATTCGCTAAGCTAAATAGGGTGACTATTTATTTATATAAGCTATAGCGCGTCTAGAAAGTAGTCTTTTATTTATCGTCTTTCGCGATTCGTATCTTATAAAAAGTAGCGATTATATCGAGTTTAGTAAACTATCGTACTTTACTAATATTTCGTAGGGTCTTATAAATAAGTAGTAAGAGGTAGCGGTCCTTCTTCGTAATACGATTTAAGCTACGGTAATCGATATAGAAGCGTAAGCCTCCCTCTAGCTTTTTAATAAATAGTACTAGGGCTACTACTAGCGAATTACTAACGTATATAAACCCTTTATTAAGTAGGTCCGTTAGGGTCTTCTAAAGTACTAGAAGCTCGTCCTACGATATACTATATAATAGCTCTTATAGGACCTTAGGTTACTAACTATTTATAGTCTTAAGTTTAATAGTATAGTCGGTACCTAGCCCGCGTAGTAGTAGTAGTCGTTCTACTACCTAGTAGTCGAAGATACTTAGGAACTTATAGTAGTGACTTAGTAGCTTAGTCGCTAGATCCGTATACTACTTTACAGCTAGCGTCTTTATAATATCGGTTATACTAGCTAAAAACACTTATATACCCTTTCGCTTCTACTAGCTCTTCTACTAGTAATAGAGTACCGTAGCTAACACCTATATAGCTACATTCGCTTATAGCCTAAAAAATACCTCTTTACTACGTATAGTAGTACCTATAATTTCGATTTTTATTTCTAAACGTAGTCTATTAATCCTAGTGTCTTAAGCTATAATCTATAACATTCCTAGGATTATATCGTAGTACTTTATAGGTAGGATATATAGGAAAACCCTAGACTCTTTATATCTATCTAGGTTAAGCGTAATAACTATAATCTTATTTATAGTTAAAGAGACTTTTTTATTAAACCCTATAACCTCCTATAGTGTAATAGGTAGGCGTATTAGGTTATTATTCCGGGCGAAGTAGGAGTCGTATAGTCTATAAGAAAGGTAGCTAGTATTAATTAGTATATTTATAAATAAAATATTATTTACTAATACTAATATAATAAATAGCTCGCTATCTATAGAGCTTTTAAAACGACTTTATACCCTATATAACTCCTTATATAACCCCTAGGCGCGACTTTAGCTAGGGGTTACTCTTTTTCTAAATCGAAGTCCGTTTCTTATTCTTCTACTTCTTCTACTTATAACTCTATAGCCTTAGCGCTAGTAGTAGAGGCTTTATTCTTTAAAGAAGTAGAGACTTACGACTTACGTAAACAACTCTCTAGCTTAGTGTCCTAAAAGCCTTAGTATCTAGGTAGACTAGCTAGTTTAAAATAATAGTCTAATACCTAGTAGTATATACTCCTATAGTATACGTAAGCGTCTTTCTCGCGTCTCTTCTACCTTTCGGCTAGGGTAGTACTAGTAGCGCGCTACTCTTATAACTAACTAGAAGGGCCTCTTTTAGCGACTACTACTATAACTAACGTAGACTCTTATTCTATTATATTAGTAGAGGTTTATAGGTTATACGGCTTTAAATAGCCGCCTAGGCGTACTTACTCTCACTAGGAGTCTTATATCTTTACTTCTTATAGGTTGTCGGAAATATAATATAATAGAGTTATATAGTTTAAATATAAGATATACTTCTTCTAGGTAATTAGGTGCTCTCGAAGCTCGCGATTAATAGTAGCTCTTAGGTAGCCTTTACGTACCTAATCGTCTTATTTCTAACCCTAGGCTTCTAGGAGAGTCTATTTAAACTCTTATAAGAAGTCCTAGAAGTCTCTATTACCCTAGTATATTATATTAACTTTTAAGAGTGTCTTATTCTCCTTCTATAAGTTAGTAAAGGTAAGGTCTAGCTACTTTAGAAACTCTTTAAGTATAAAAGCCTAGGTTGTTTTAACGGCGCTAATCTAAGGGTATATACGCCCTACCGCTTTCTCTATAAGTCGTTCGAAAGCGTACTAAATACGCTCCTTTTTAGTTCTAATAGCTCTAGTATTAATTTTAAGCTTAGCTTCTAGGATATCTTTAAATTAAGAGTATAGCGACTTATTTTCGCTCGTAAACTAATTAGAGTAAGGGAGTAAGTGTTTTAGCTTTCGAATTAGGTCTTCTAGGTCTATAGTAGGGCCTATTTTAGGTGTATATAGCTTCTAGTATTCTAAGGTTCGCGTACTATTAAGTACTACCTATAATTAAGTAATCTCTTATTCTAACTACGTATTTGTTTCTTATTAACTCTATATAAAGGCTATTAGCTAATCTAGTATAGTAGAGGGTTATACTTTATTTATTATACTACCTAGCTACTAGAAGTTATAGGCTTACTTATTATTACTTATAGTACTTACTTATACGTATACGTATATATATACGTGTACGTATACGTGTAGTATATATCTACTTATATATATATCGTATATATATAACTCTAGTCTATAAGTAATAGATAAGAGTAATGTACTTCTACTATAAGAGACTAGACCTTAAATAACTTAAAAGAAATAGTTTCTAAAATTTAATTAAGAAGTATATAGAGAGCTCGTATAAGCGTAGCTTCTATAGGGTCTTATATATATAAGAAGAGGTAACTAGAACCTTCTAAAAGTAATAGAATAGAGTAGCGTCGAACTAAATCGAATTTTACTCGTAGCTAGTACTTAGCGAGAGTCTATACTTAGCGAGAGCTTTTAGCCCGAGTATACTCTAGGGTCCTAACTCTTATAATAAGATTTAACTACTTTAAAAACTCTACTTTAATAATACTAATCTAAGAGTATATACGCTCTACTACTTTCTCTATAATTTATCTAAAAGTATACTAAATATACTTCTTTTTAGATCTAATAGCTCTAGTATTAATTTTAAGCTTAGCTTCTAGAATATTTTTAAATTAAGAGTATAGTAACTTATTTTTACTTATAAACTAATTAGAGTAAGAGAGTAAGTATTTTAGCTTTCTAATTAGATCTTCTAGATCTATAGTAAAGTCTATTTTAGATATATATATCTTCTAGTATTTTAAGGTTTATATATTATTAAGTACTATCTATAACTAAGTAATCTCTTATTCTAATTATATATTTATCTCTTATTAACTTTATATAAAGACTATTAGCTAATTTAGTATAGTAGAGGGTTATACTTTATTTATTATACTATTTAGTTACTAAAAGTTATAAACTTACTTATTATTACTTATAGTACTTACTTATATATATATATATATATAACTTAAGTTTATAAGTAATAGATAAGAGTAATATACTTCTACTATAAGAGACTAGATCTTAAATAACTTAAAAGAAATAGTTTCTAAAATTTAATTAAGAAGTATATAAAGAGCTTATATAAGTATAGCTTCTATAAGATCTTATATATTTAAGAAGAGATAACTAGAACCTTCTAGAAGTAATAGAATAGAGTAGTATTAAACTAAATTAAATTCTACTAGTAGCTAGTACTTAGCGAGTTAGTACTTAGTAAGAGTTAGTACTTAGTAAGAGTTAGTACTTAGTAAGAGTTAGTACTTAGTAAGAGTTAGTACTTAGTAAGAGTTAGTAGAAGTTAGTATTTAGTAAGAGCTATTAGTCTAAGTATACTCTAGGGTTCTAACTCTTATAAATAATACTTAGATAAAAATTTTCTCTAGGATTTTATATTATATAATTAGTTTATATTAGTTTAAATTAACTAAGCTAGACTAAGCTAGATTAGTATAAATTAACTAAGTTATACTAAGCTATTAGTACGAGGGTTCTATATAGTCTAGGTTATTACCTATTAGATAGAAGCTTCGTACTTAACTTTCTTTAATAATTATAATCATACATTTACATCTACTCGATCTATCTTTATAATCAACCCCGTGGTTCGCTTATTCTCAACTATTATAAACTAAACCTACACCTCCCAGCTACTTCCCTATCACGTGAATAGGATCCAGCCAGGAACCGTAACACTAGGGACCTCCGAGGTTCACTAGGCTCTAAGAAGTACAAAGGTTCTATATAGTCTAGGTCGTCACCCGTTAGATAGGAGCTTCGTGCTTAACTTGATCAAATAATTAGGATCGTACATTTACATCTTCTCGATCTATCTTTATGATCAACCCCGTGGTTCGCTTATTCTCGACTATTGTAAACTAAACCCTATACCTCCTAGCTACTTACCTATCACGTGGATAGGAGCCAGCCAGGAACCGTAACATCTCTATAGTTATTAGTTTGTTTTCCCTACCTTTTTACTATTTTTTACTTTTTATAGTGCTCGGGACGAGTACTAAATGGGGAGGGTACGAAGGTAGTAGGGAAATCTAGTACTTTTTTCTTTTTATGTAAACTAGTCTATGCTTTAGTGTAGTAGAGGGTCGTAGTGTATATCTAGTCACGACCTCGCTACTAACCTAATAATTAATTAATTCCTTCTTAATAAACATCTATCCTATTATTGTGGTTACGCTACAACTCGCGTTCCCTTTCCCCGTTCCCTTTCTCCTTTGCCTTCCCTCGCGTCCCTATTGCTTATCGCCAGCGCTATCGGGACGCGCTATACTCGACTTCCTACCCCTTCACAATGTATTTAACACGTAGTAGTAGTTTTAGATATATAGGACATATATTACTAGTATCACTAGTATACGGAGTCTTAGTGTGGCTAAAATATGTGGTATTACTATATAAAAAGGCTGAAAAGTCGAAAGTCGAAAGGTCGGAAAGTCGAAAAGTCGAAAAATCAGAAAAAGAAATTGGAGCTTACCCTTCACTCCATAACCAACGAGGTGGGTGTCCGTCGCGAAAGCTTCCCGGGTGGATGTACTTCGTAGAGGGAGTGGAGAGAGGGGACGCCGTGGACCGTGGTTAATGGGGTCTCTCTGCTCGTGGCATGCAAATCCGATTTCACGAAGAAGAAAACGACTTGACTGAGGGGACGCAAAAACTTTGAACGGCACGGGGTCCTCTCCAACTCACGCCTCAACAGGACGCCCGGCGCAGGAAGCCCGGCGTCCATTTGATGACAGTCGAGTGGATTGTCTAGTCTCGTCCTATGCGTAGGGATACTCCAGAATATCACCACGAGGAGGGAGGAGGGGAGAGAGAGAGTCGAGTTTTATTGCATATCGTGCTCCGATCTAATTTCGTCCCATTCGTAAGCACATTATTCAAGAATATCAAGAGGGGATCGGACGAGAGAGTCGAGTTTTGTCACATCTCATGCTTCGATTCCCCTTATTGGCATCCGGCGTTCTTTTAACGACAGGCGTGTTGTCGAATTTCGTCCTGTGCGTACTGTAAGCACATTCAAGAATATCATGAGGGGATCAGATGATAGAGAGAGAGAGTCGAGTTTCCTTACCTTTCACATCGCGGTGTCATCCAAGCTTCAGTCGTTCGTGGGGGGTAAAATACAAGTCTGCCTCGAATGACATGGTCTTCGGAGTATCCAAGGGGGTTGGGTGTTAAATAAGAGCGTCAGATTAAATGATATGATTCCCGGCAGTCGTCTGGTCGCGAAGAAGGTCCAGGGATTCAAGTTCTACTCTACCTTGAGCACGTTCGTAACGAAGTAAGGACGAGCCTACGTCTAGCTTAGAAGTCGCAAGCCTTATTACTTTGTCTATTGGGGCATTGCAGATCTTGAGGCTCGTATAATATGATCCTCGTGTGTACGATGTAACTAGAGAGATCCGTGATAGGTGACAAATCTTGTGGAAACGGGTCCTGCGCTTAGGAGCTATCAAAAGTTGTTCGAGCGATTGGTATTGCCCGACATTATTGCCCGACATTCCCTGGTTCCCACGAGGGCAATCAGATGTACCATAAACTTCGATTAATCTATAACTCTCTCGATAGTAGGATATACCTCCCACTATACCGACGGACTAATGCCTCACTATAAACTTCGGTTAATCTATAAATCCTCTCGGCAAGAGTACCTCTCACCGTGCCGACGGCCTGGTGCCTCACCATAAACTTCAGTTGATCTATAACTCTCTCGGTAGTAGGATGTACCTCTTACCGTAGCGACGGCCTGATGCCTTACCATAAACTTCAGTTGATCTATAAACTCTCTCAGCAGGAAGTCCCTCTCACCGTACCGACGGCCTGATGCCTCACCATAAACTTCGGTTGATCTATAAACTCTCTCGGCAGGAAGTCCCTCTCACCTTACCGACGGCCTGATGCTCCACCATAAACTTCGGTTGATCTATGAACCCTCTCGGAAGGATGTCCGCGTATTTATAGCCGTGTCTCCATAAGCGAAAGGCGGCGCAACCATGCTTCGTTTCAAGAGCCCTATGAAACAAACCTCGAAAGCATGGCATGTTCAGATGACGGCGGCTAAATAGATATAATACAGTATCGAGGGAAGTGGGATTCATGCTTGTTGTTCCTGTGTGACCGTGTGACAGTGTGACCCCTGAGTGGACAGCTGCCCGGGTCGTGGCCTCGTAGGGCATTTTGCATTCACAAGTCAAGACTTCAAGTGCGCCGGCATGATTGTTAAATTGTTGGCCAAGAGGGTCTAAGTGATTGCTAGGGAACTGCACAGACTTCCTGCGATTTTGATACTCCGTATGGAGGTACAGTACTGTACTGTACTAGAGCAGTACAGATTTGGGGGGGATCACGGGAGTCACGGGAGTCACGGGATTCAAGTCAAGGCCGACATTTGAAACATCAATCACGTGACCCAACACAAACAGGGGTTAGAAGGATCGACGCGATTTCCGGGATGTGAGACGCTAGCTTTGTGGCGCTGGCTGGTTGAATTGGATAAACCTGGGAAGCCGGGTGGAATGAACTGGGATGAACAGTCTGGACGAGTCTTTGCGGATGAAAACCGGAGGGACATGGAAGCTGCTCCGTACTAAGGTCGCAGTACGAAGTACTAGAATAGGGGTACCTACGTATAAATAGTAGAATAGCCCAATTACCTTCAAGCTTCCGCCTTTGGGCAAGTTTGGTGCAATGGTTTACTCAAGTAGATTCTCTTTTAGGCGCACCCCTATATCTGGAGGAGAAGAGGAGGGGAGTATGGAGGAGGGGATGAGGGAGGTGTAAGCGAGGTAGCAGTACTAGAATAGGGTACGGATAGTAGAATAGCCCAATTGCCTTCCGCCTTCGGGCAAGATTGGGGCAATGGGGTTTAGATTCTCTTTTAGGTGCACCCCTATGTTTGCCTATGTTTGGAGGAGGGGAGAAGGACAAGATTTTGTTGGTTTTGGCGTGGCGTGGCGTGGCGTTTGATGTGTGGATTTGTCGTGTTGCGCATGTGTTTGGAAGCTCCCGCCAACTCCTGAGCTGAAATGTCTTTCATGTTGTACGGAGTACTCCGTAAGCAGGGAGTAAGTGCATTCGGATTCTTCATCGTTGGTTGAAACATCTCTCGTTGTCGACCTATTGCGGTGTCAGATCCCCACAGTTGTGGCTTCATACCTTGAAGTTTGCAGTTTTCAGTGCCTTGTGAAGTTCAGCCTCGTAGGAATCGCTCATCAAACGTCAAATTTGTCCCCTGATCCTCGCCATCCCCTGAAAGGCAATGCTTGATCAGGCAAGCAGAACTCATGGCGACCACCTCGCTTGACTCTCGAGTCTCGAGGGCACACGCGACACATGCAGACCATCATTGCATACGTTTCAAGTCGATGAACACTTGCAACGGACGCCGTATATTCCCACAACCTTGGAAGGCGAGGGGATGAGCTTGCTTTAAGGTTCCTGCAGAAAGTATATGTCTGGGTCCGAAAGAAAGGCATCGGTACTGGTGTGGTAATCCTTCCAAGAATACTTTTGCCACACCTCCTGGATGCATATTCACCTCACCCAGATACTCGTACTCCTAAATGCTGACATGCTGTCATAGGGGATCTTGTGACTTCCCACGCCTGGCATTCGTCCACATGGCACAAGCGTGCTCTCGAGTCTCGACCGTAAGATGAAGGTGGGGAGGGTGAGCACTGAGGAGGGGGGTGGTTGGCCGTCTATTCGAAATCGCGGATTCGGGAATCGGCGTCAGTCAGAAGATGACGGATCCGGCTGACTTGGGTTACATCGAAACGACGAGATTCCATGCAGGATGCCATACGTACAGTCCTGGAGAGTGTACTCCGTACTTCGAAGTTGTTCGTACAGCACAGTAGAAGCACAGCCAGAAGAGCGTCCGTCCAGAGGTGGTTCTTAGAAGGAGAACCAGTCGGAAGAAAAATCTGAAGCCAAGACGTCGTCAATTCGTCCCGGAAGAGTTGCGATATAACCCCGCCGTTAATATCCCGAACGGACAGGAGTGGATATTTCTCGAATTATTGCGAATATCTGAAACATCTCGCTTCGTCTCGTCGGACTGAGATAGAAAATGACTGAATAACCTTAACCGGCTATTTCCCTCGCGCGGATTCCAAATCCTAGCAGCTCCCTTTGCCACAATACTCCCAATTCCTCTGCTTCGATCATCTCGGGGCGTCCCATCTCGAGGCGTCTCATCTCGAGATCGAGGTCGAAGGGTTGAGGTTCGTGGTCGCCCATTCGGAGTACCCGCTTGTGCTTGTACGGAGGAAGGTTTCTCGCTACGAAGTACTCGTTACGCGTACGAAGTAAAGGTTACAGTACGGTAGCCGACTCCGAAATAGGCGTAGTCTGGGAATGCGACTTCAGAGAAAGCAACCACGACACGATCAACTTGTGCGCCCAATATATTTATCAGAATATCAGAGCAATATCGTCGCCAGCCTCCAGTTCAGCGTTGCCAACCCTGCCATTTCGTCACCTTCCGGCTCTTGAGCCCTCTTTGAGCCTTCTTTGAGCCCGAGCCTCAGCCTCAGCCTCGAGCAATCACTACTCACCTCCGTACCGACCACGACCATATACTCATACTCATATATTCTCGGGTCTGCCCTGTCCTGCCCTGCTCTGCTCTGCCCTGCTCTGCTCTGCCCTGCTCTGCTCTGCTCTGCTCTGCTCTGCTCTGCTCTGTCCTTCGAGATCGTCTTCGAGCCCGCGGACCACTACGGAGTACAGTGCAGTAGGACAGGACCCTGGCGATCCTCCTCCAACCGTGCGCCTTCACGCTCGACATCACAGTACCCTCAGACGATGAGAGATCGTAGCTGCTAATCCATGATCTGACTCGGAAGAGTCGCAACTATTGTGGAGGAAGCGCCAGCGACGTACAGAGGGCGAAGAACAGAGGATCGTCGTCGGCTGCGTCGCAATGGACTCGCCAGCAGATTATCTGGAGAGTCCCATGGACAGCGAAGACGTAGCATACCCGTGCAAAGGATGTGGTGATGTATGGAACATATGCCAGAGAGGTGTTGGAACATGCGCTGACCAGTCTGCTAGATTCTCGAGGAAGGCAAGGCGTTCGAGCTTGGTAAGTCAGCACCTTGCGGTCCAGCTGTGGTTGTGCTGTTGTCAGAACACCCAACGTGGCCCAACGCCCAAATCCAATCGAGTCTCTTTGCACGCATGGGATTGTCCTTCCCGTATAGGATAAAGCTGACTCCATAATAGCTGGCAATAGATGGCACTTGGACTGCTTTCGATGCAACACCTGCGGCACCCTTCTCGACTCGGATGCGAATCTACTACTTCTTGGCGATGGATCTCTGATATGCAACAATTGCACATACAGCTGCAGCGCTTGTGGTAATAAGATCGAAGACCTGGCTATCCTCACTGGTGAACAAGCTTTCTGTGCAACATGTTTTCGATGCAGGAATTGCAAGCGGAAGATCGATAACTTAAGATATGCTCGAACGTCGCAGGGAATATTCTGTATGGGCTGTCATGAATCGCTCATGACCCGAAGGAGAAAGAAATCAAGGGCTGCTGCGAATGCGAAATCGAAAAAGGACGATCAATCGCCTATGCTGGTTGACAAATCCCTCCCTGCATTACCGCCCAACGCCATCCTACAGAGTGCCTTGTCTCCCGAACGGGAATCGCCAGACTCTGTGGATAACGATACCCCAACTGAGCTCTCTCCACGACCACGACAACAATACACGGGCGATTCCTCATCGAGAAGTAGTTCGCGTCGACCTCGCGATCCCTCCGGCGAACGAGCTTCCAGCGAAACACCGAAGGAGGGGCTGTTGCCTACAACCACTTACCGGAACAACAGACATTCTGCTATCTCACAGGCTTCAGATGTTGTAGGCGCCGATGGGGAAAGTTTCTTTATACCTCTAGCCTTGGATCCAAGCCCTGCGCCCGCCATCGCTCCCCGATCGACTTCCGAGACATTGGTAGACCAGGCGAAGAGAACAAAAGAACCTAGAGCAGATAAGGACTACTTCAATGTTTCCAAAAGCAATGGCCGCCCGCAGAACGAGAGTCGTAGGCAGTCAGAGACAAATTCCGCCGGTTCAACTCCGCATATCGCCTTCCAAGAAAAGGGCCGGCAGCCTTCCGCGGACGAAACTGCCCAAATCAAAGACAGTATTCGTAAGGCTCAGGTAGGAGGCAAGATATCATCCGCAAAAAATTCTCCCCTTATCGGCAGTGACGATGTGCGAACACAGCACGCCCACTCTCCGAAGGTCTCGAGCTCGAGGAATCAATCTGCAGGTGAGAAGTTTAGGTTAGGTGAGGTACCCAAGTCCAAGAAAGCCGGGCCCTCGAGGAGCGATTCGCATGACAGCGGTTCAAGGTCTACCTCCATTAGCGGACTCTCGTCAATGCCGCCTCGAAAGGATTCGTCGAGGAGTATATCCAAATCTGACTCGCAAAATTCCGCTCTTGGTGCTGATAAGTCAGGCACCCCTCGCTCTTCTCAAGATTCAAGATCCAGAGAAGATGCGCCTTCACGGCCTTCCACCGAGTCCAATCGCTCTTCTCCGCAAATCTCCAGAGGCGACTCTACAGGTTCAAAGTCAATCGCCCGAAAAGAAATCGCACCAGTGGCTGTCAAGAGCAACATGAGTTCAATGAGTTCTTCCTCAGGAGCAGAAACCTCCCCATCCACGGCCTCGTCTTCCGATGCCCCTGGCCTTACACCGACTGTCAACGGGAAAGGTATTTCAGGTCCCACGCCGTTACAATCGCCTATCGATGAGGATCTTGCGCCACCTATTCGTGCGCCCACGCGCCCATCTGGACCACAGCAGATACTCAGCGATACATACATGGCCCCGAGAGCGCCCCCAGTTCCCCCACCAACCGGCAATAGCACAGCGAAAGATACCTCTCATTCAGTAAACGGCAAGCCTCCCTCGCCTAAATTACCACGATGGAGCGCCGGTGGGGATTTCACAATGGATGAGGACATGGCACGAATACTTGGAGGAACTGATGAAAGCTCTCAGTCGATTTTGCGCCGGGTGTCTAATGCTGTTCGCCACGGAAGAAACGGCAGCGAAGCAAGCGGCTCGGCCCGTCATGGTCATGGCCGTAGCGTCAGCGAGACGACTACACGGACAGTTGCGTCGCCGCGCTGGCCCAAGACACCAATAGCTGAAGACTTAACGACCAAAGACATCAGCAGTCCCATCTCACTGGTTAACTCGCCCATGTCTGGCGGGGATCCTGCATTACTGCGTCGGCAACTACGAAACTCTGAACAACGCGTAGCCGAGCTTGAACGACAATTCGCGAGCGAGAAGGACCTAAAATCGTTGAATAAGAAGTTGATTGAGAAGCGCAAAACAGTCTCTGTACTTGATTCGCAGACGGAGATCATGATTAAACAGCTCGAGGTCCTGGCAGGCTATGTAGAAAAGGCAAAGGATTCGAAGCAGCCAATCGATATCTCCGCACTAGAAGAGTCTTCTGTCAAGGAATTCGTCCAAAAGCTAGAACGGTTGAAACAAACGATGTCCGGTGCTGTAGAAGCCCTTTATGAGGAGCGCAACGATCTTCTAGAGGAGAAGAACCAGATTATTGCGGATCGAGACCGATCTCTCGTGGAGTTCGAGCAATTATCTTCCAAGAATGCACAGCTCGCTGACATGAACAACGACCTTACCCATCAGATCCAGGAGCGTTTCAAGTCTCAAAGTGGAATGAGCATTGAGGGTCCAAGACCACCAATGAATGGCCTGGGAATTTATACCCATCATCTGAAGGAGAAATCGTCAGTCTCCTTGGCGGTTGATGACGCGACACTACGACCATCCACGAGCAACACAACAGTCTATGGTGGATCCGTTAACAGTTATCCCCAAGCCATGGAGCAAGATCCTAGCATGGAGCCTGCGACCGTATTGTCGGCTCCGCATGTTGTAAATATTCGAAAGGGCCAAGCGAAGAAATTTAACTGGAAGAAGGGTGGACAGACTGTTGCCAAGGGTGTGACCAAAGGCTTCAAGGGGGCCTTCGCGTCTGTTCAACAAGAAAGAAACGAAAGAAATCCACAATGGGTAGGTCAAACCGGGGATAGTATTGGTACGCCGTACAACATGACGGTCGCCCCTGTCGAATCTGCGGCTCACGCATCTTCTGGGAGCTTGCCACGTTCTATCTCAAATGACCCATCACGACAAGGATTCGGGCTATTCAAGAAGAGCAATACAATGCCAAAGCCTGCTACGAATGGAAACTTTACCGCCGCCCTGGACCCATCTGTCCTCTTTGGGTCTGATCTTGTAGAAAGAGCCGATTACGAACGACGACAGATTCCGAGCGTGGTAACCCGCTGTGTTCAAGAGGTCGAGGTCAGAGGCATGGATATCGAAGGTATCTACAGAAAGACTGGCGGTAGTGGTCAGGTCAAGATCATTCAGGAAGGTTTCGAGAAGACGGATGATTATGACATCTCGGACTACACCCTGGATATCACCGCAGTGACCAGCGTCCTAAAGCAGTATTTCCGAAAATTACCAATCCCCCTACTGACTTTCGACGTCTATGATCGCATCTTGGAGTCTACCTGTAAGTAACTCTGTCCCTTGTTCGCTCTCTAGGTCCTGCTAACACTCAGCAAGCTGTCGAGGACAACAAGGAACGCTGTGTTCATCTCAGGAGGACCTTCAACATGCTTCCGTCAAACCATAGAGATTGCCTCGAGTTCTTAATATTCCATCTCGATCGTGTGGCAAATAGACAGGGAGAAAACTTGGTAAATTGTCCTCATGGGTTGACTCGAGCACCCTGCTAATACAAACCAGATGACGCCTAAAAATCTTGCTGTTGTCTTTGCACCGACGATCATGCGAGATCATAGCTTAGAACGCGAGATGACAGATATGCACGCCAAAAACAACGCGGTGCAATTCATCATCGAGAACACACACGAGATCTTTGAACCCGTTTAGGGAATAATGCTTCCGTACACAGCAAAACAGTATTTAGTTCGGGGTCCTTTACAAGGAGTGTATATCCCCCCATCTCACGACAGGCCTCAGTAGGCGTTATATTGGATCAGCGAGTTTGCTTGACGGATTAGTCATTTTCCGGCGTTCTTTTACTTCGCCTGCCCTGCGTTGACACAATCGCAGGCAGGATCTTGTGATTTCGAATTGATATCCATTACTTGCTCTATTTGTTGAATTTCTTTTGGGGCGGCTTTTTTCGAGACTTGAAAATTCATCGTGGAGCGATAGGCGAGCCAGCGAGGCGTCCTTTATGACGATGTGAATAGGATGTGATTTGGAGAGACGGTGTCCCGTTCGGTTCACCTTACGCTCTATGGGGCTTTGAGAGTGTCGCTCCTTTGCGTGGTCCGGAAAATATGATCTGAAAGCGTCGCCGCTAGATATCCTGAACCTCTAGTATCGTTGTAGTAAGATAACTTTTCAATTGGCGTTGATGAATGGACGTACACTTGCTCGCCAAAAAAAATCACGATGATTTTTTCATCTTTTAATTCGTATAAAACAACATTGTAGGTGCTTCGCCCCGGTCGAAATGCTTGCAGTAGTTCAGTTAATCTCGAGCTGGCATGCCCCTTTCCCTGCCAACAGATTTTGTGACCCAGATTTTCTATTCACTCCCTTCCATTCCCATCTTACACTTTCCTACCCTTTGCGAAGGAGTAACAAAAGTCCCACATAACAAGCCCTGGCGGAGCTCATCCCCCTCCCCGCCTTTCCCCCGAGTATTACACATGTAAAAAGCAGCCTACAGAGATCAGTGGATTAGCTGTTGGGTGGCTGGCTAGTAGTGGATAGCTACTATTGTATGTTTTTCCAGGGGAGGGGGGGGGTGGCCCAGAAGGGCGGCTGGAGAGGTATGGAGTTGGGTATTGAGGGGAAGGGCGAAGAAGGGAGCTGGATGGGGATAGTTTGATTACGGTTTACTCTGAGTTGAGTTGAGCATAAGTAAGGAGTTTAGAGGTTAAGTTTAGGTAAGTCGTGTCTTTAGCTTAGCTTGGAGTTAAGCTAAGCAGAGTCTTATATAATATTGTAAGTATATAAATAGGCTAGAATATGCTGGTTTTCCTAATATATTAGTATTATACTATTACTATCAAGTACTATCTAAGAAGAACCTCTTTTTCTACATTATATAGAGGTAGCTACTTCCTACGCTTATGTTTTAGTCAAATTATATAACTGGTTCCCTCAGATCCCTCCCGCCTCGGGCCGTTATCCCAGGAACCAAGACTCGCGTAAAAAGGGGCAAAGGTGGAGCACGAAGCCGAAATGAACGGAAGGGTACGCACGTCGGGTAAATTCTTAAGAGACTACTAAGAGACACTAACTACTTTCCTCCCCTCGACATTCTTTTCATCAATAGGGACTTCACTTCCACTTTCGACACCTGTACTTGGACCACCACTGCTACCATGTTTCTCATTATCCTCTTTCTCATACTCCGTATCATGACGCCTAAAAAACCCCCAGAACACAAGCGCAGAAACTGCCATGCTTCCAGCTAGACTAGCATACATAATGACCAACCAAGGATTCCTCAACGCAGGCCCCAACGCCATTCCCAGCGCGGCTCCAAGCGCCGCCGCGAGGGCTTGAAACGCCTGAACCATGGCTTTGAGATTGGGGGGGGCTTCGTTATAGGTGTATTCGCTCAGCGATACAAGACCCAGGATCTCGCCGACGGCGAGGAGAAAGTGCATGGGTGTTTGTAGCCACACGCTGATATCGTTCGGTCGCATCCGACTACCATCGGCGGCCGCGGGACATTCGAGGGGGTGTTCAAAGCATGGTCTGCGGGAGTAGATGAGGCTTTGAAGGCCTGCGATGTAGGCGATACCTGCTGCTATGAATAAAAACGCCACCGTCATACGCATGATCGGCCCAAACGGCACTCGATGTCTCCGCAGGAAAGGGATCAAGAGGTTCTGTATTATCGGGCCCATGATAACGCAAGCGACCGCGTTCAGGGAGCCCATTGTGTCGTTCGACAGACCTTGTTGTTTCATCTGCCCGGCTTGCGAGATGATGTTGTTGGACAGTTGGTTGTAGCAGAGCCAGAAAATCACAAAGCAGATTATGACGCGGCAGCCTTTCAGACCGCGGCGGATCTCCGAGACGAAGGTGGGCGACCAGGGGACAACGCGGTTGTGGCACGTGAGTTGGTGAGAGGGAGAGGCGGCGGAGAGGTGGAAGTGGGAGCGGATGGCGATGGCGAGTACTTTGCTGGTTTGAGGGAGTACGTTGCCTTGTGGGGGTAGTTTGACTAGATGGCAGTGAGAACGGAGCTAGTACAGGAGTTTTTGTAGGGGGGGCGGGGGCTCACTAAGTCTACGATTCCAAATTAGAACTGGGATGACAGCTACTATTAAAACGCAGGTTGGCAACAAGTAGCAAGCCCAGAACCCGATGTGCTTCTCTACTAACGTCGCCGGGATTATAAAGAGCGCGGCAATGTTGGACATCCTGATTATAAATGTCCAATTAGCTCCTATGATGCTAGAATGAAATGTGCCATCCCCTATTCGCTTACCAGTAATAGCCATTAAAGACATATTGTATAGCTAGTTTTCGATCAATGACCACGAGCTCCCCTTTTTGATTTCTCTTCACTTTTGGATTCTCCTCGGGGATCTGGTCTCCTAGGGAAGAGATAAGCCACAAAGTCTTTTACGCGATGCATGTACTAGATTACGTGCCTATGAAGGGATACATCACCGCTGATAACCCTCCCTGCCCCAAGCCTACGAGAAACATTGTAGTTACTAGCCCTCCAATTCCAGCGCCGTGCTCTAGAGCCCTCGGGAGAGACGTCAAGAATAGCACGATATATCCAATGACTAATAATCTGCAAGTCATTAGATCTTACCATCAAACCTTGGCTGGACGTGCAACATCACTTACGATAGGCTAACGACCATCGTCTTGTAACGTCCAATCCACGCATCAGATATCACGGCGAACGGCAGTGGAGTCAGGTACTGGAAGAACAGGAATCCATTCTGAATCGTCGTCGCCTTACTCTGGCCCAAGTTCAACGCGCCGGGGAGCAATGGGTTGCCGGGCGGGTTTTGGAGATAGTTCTCTAGGGTTCGTTAGGGCACGGCTGTTGGAGGTGGCTTTAGGTGGAACTCACGCCATGCTACTGTGATGCTGAATCTTGCGAGTTGTGCGGCTGCACCGGTGAATGTTAAGAGCCAGGCGCTGATGGGAATCTTGTCGACTTCGTGGAACAGATCGCGGATCTCTTCTTTGGTTGCGTCCCTGGGCAGGGATTCTTCGTCTTTTTGCCCCATGGACGGTGTTTATGCTTGATTCAACGAGGGGATGCTAGAACTGATGTCGAATATGTATTACACAAGAAAAAATTTGTAGACAATTGGGATTCGTGTGAGATGTTGCAGGTACGATCAACGCCCGCCCTCTGGTAGAATTATTCCTCTGATAATACAAAGACCCAAAGGAATCGAAGACATACATAGAGAATTCCACGCTTGATAATCAATGCCCCATGCTGTTTTGGAGTCACTCTACCTATAGTTTGAATAAGCATGACAGAGACACCTCATACCTCTCTCATACACGCACCTTGACGTTTGCCCTGGAAAGGAGACTGAAAGGAGACTGAAAGGAGAATTGGCATAATAAACAGACACAGCTTCTAAGAAAACTCTGACATGGTGCAAGACGATGGCGCCTAGTTAGGCAACGGATAGCATGTTCGAAATCATGGTCACGCTAGGGGAACCCGTTGTAGCTGGTTTGTGTGACGCCAGTATCCTGGCCAAATAGTCGCTTTTGATTTTGCCGGACCGATTGAGAAATCATCTTACTCGTCTGGGGCGACCCTACGGACATAAGCAATCTATCTAACGAACTCTGGATGGAATAGGAAGGTAGACGTTAAAAAAGAGCTGGAGAGCGCCTCTTTCGTGCTTAACCGTTACGAGCGCGCTCTACATAATCATTTAGGCTGACTTTGATGGTCCGCCAGAAATGCTTCTAGATGGCCCATAAACTTCTCTCGCTGATCAACGTGACAGAAATGTGCCGCATTGTCTAACGTGATCCACTTCACCTTCTTGAGGTACTCGAAGAATGGCTGCATCGCGCAATCCTGTGCCTCATCTTCTGCTCCGTTGATAAGGAGCGTAGGGACCTCAATCCTGCTCAATAATGGCACCGAGGTCCAGTCCCGAAGTGAGCCGGATATATCAAGCTCGCTTGGACCATACCTACAGATAATATCAGCTTTCTGTCGACCAGAACAAAGGGACAGGGGCATCGGGCCTCACTCACATCGTACCATATGTAGTCGAGTCCTCTGCAAACCATCTAAGCGCGGCTTGGACTTCTTTCGGTGGCCACGGTCTCGCCAGACTCAGATGTCGCTTGTAGAAGACTTCCACGGCTGCTTCGTACTCGGGCGTTTCGTAGTCCTTGGTCTTCTCTGCCTGGCGAAGCACTTTCTGAACATCTTCAGGGAGATTCTCTCTCAGGGCTGTGATTCCAACTCGCCACACGTCCATGCTTGCCAAGCTGCTCGATATCACTAGACGCCTGAGATTTGCTGAGCTCGACGGCGTTGCCGCCCATACGGCTGCGAGCATACCACCCCACGAGTGGCCAAACACATCAATGGGTCGCTCTCTCAAACCGAGGTGAAGAATCAGGTTGTCGAGTTCGTTCTGAAATAAGTCCACCGACCAGAAATCCTCATCACCTGATTTCTCTGGAAGGTGAGTCGACTGCCCATTTCCGATCTGGTCATAGAAAATGACGGGTATAGAAGGGGCCAGGTCTGCCAGGGGAAGAAGATATTCATGACATGCTCCAGGTCCTCCATGAATCACGATCAAGGGTGTATTGGATGTCGTAAGGTCGCCAACAACCTTGTACCAAGTTTGGCAAGGCTTTGGGAGACCAGGGACGTTGAACTCTGCGGTGCCTTCGGTCATGATTTGTATTTGGCTTCAATAATGGTGACTTCAATGAAGGTGGTTGTTCAGGTCGGTGTCAGATGAAAGCCAAGAGAGTTATGTCGTGGGAGTGGGCAAGCGTTGAAAGGTGATGGGATGTCAGGATGTCAGCAAGGGGGACAGACGGGCAAGGATCGAAGCTTCTGCCGATATGCCGGAATAAGTACCGCCGTTATCCTACACCGTGTGTGTGATCAATGTCAACCCGCCTCGTTCATACTTAACCATGATCGGTAGATATGCTTATATGTGTTTCGTTGGCCACAGTGAGCCAATGGTGCCCATGTTGTGGGATGGGAGAGGGGGTAAGATGGTGTAACCCCAACTGAGGGTCTCCTAAGCCGGACCTATGGGTAGCTACTCTGTGAATCAAAGCAAACCAAAGGCACAGAATCTGAGATCTGAAACCATGAGCTTCCCTCTTGCTGGAAACCTTTTCTCCCAATGTCACTCCAACTCATTTGCTCGCACAGTGGACGTCTTGTTCAATGCATGTTTTCAAGTTTCAAGTTTCAGTCACTTGCCTATGTTCCCTCCCATGAAGCTTTAGAGCTTTGGACTATAGCTTTCCCCCCTTTTAGTAGCCTCACGTCTTAACTTCATGCTCTAATTATCGCTAAAATGGTGCAAATTGGAGTTGGAAGATGTAGATATCTTATAGCAACATGTTCCCTAAACATTATTGAGCCTCTCATATGGTCCTGGCCTGACCTTGTACTTATTTTTTGGTAGCAGTCTCTCTCTGGACCATGTATCAATTGCCTCCCAATTCACACATACCGTGTTTGAGTTTGACCGAAGCTCCTTGCTTGGAAATGCAGTGTGATCCCCAATCCAGTACGCGGTATAGACTGCAACATCCGCTTTACACATCAGGCTGCGTCTGATGGTGTCGACACAGTGAGCTGTTCTATGTCAGGAGAATGTTATGAATGCGAGGCTCAAGTTTTACTGACTCATATGTATAATGTTATACTCTTCGTCTTCTGCTGTTGCGTTGGGATAGTAATGGTCATGAAAGATATTCATACGTAAAGCGTTCTGAGGATCATATCAGCACCGAGTGGACCTAAGCGTAAAAAGTTTTGGTTGTAAATGACATACCAAACAATGCAGCTCGTGATGTACCGAAAGAACTGCCACATAGTCTCCATCTGCTACCTGGACTATGTCTTCGCCGAAGTCTGCCAGCGACTGTTCTAGCTCCTTCTTCGTGGCACGGATATTTATAGCTGCGAAATGTCAGAACTTAAACTTATACGTAGGTCGGTCCATACATACGCTCAAGAAGGTAGTCCCAGGCTGCATCGACGTCTTCAGGCAGTCCTGTGTACTTTGAATCTTCTCCAAAATATAGAGGTTGGCGTTCATATGACAACAGATGATTTACAGGCGCTGTTAACATGCTGGGTTAGTGTCAACGGTCGCGCTGATTTACTACTTCTAACTGACAGTATGGCTGTGGTACTCGGTTTCGGAGCAAAATTACCAGCAGTGGGACTGAGACCACAATATAAACAGCACAAACAGTGCTGAAAAGCACTCCCCACGACCTCGGAGTCCATGGTCTTCTTCTCCTGATATCCACAGGGGTTTCTTCCTCTAGAAGAGGCTCAAGTGAATCTGTAGAATCGTGAGTGGTTTTCGACTCGAATTCATCCATCGTGAAGATAAGTTTTGTTGGAGTAGAGCAAAAGGAGTTCAGTAAATTCGAGTGAAAGATATTTGCTAATTAGATCATTTGTAAGTGTCGGCTTGATCCAACTAGCACACTTTCTGCTAGCTGATGACCTGATAGCGAATCGTAAGTTCATGGTCATCTGAGCAAGGACTGCATGTAGAGTGCGCCTCGAGAGTTTTGAAAATGTCTTTATCAGCATGAGTTGAATGGACTCACTCGTGTATGTGCATGAAATCAAACTGTGCATAAAGGTTACACCAGAGAGGTTTGACATCAGATTTTGATCCTACGAACACCTTCCACTTTGGGAGAATAGCGAGATACAGATAGCTAAGAAAAACGTCCAAGAGGCAGAAGACAGAGTCAATCATAGTACTGTATAGTGTTGACTTCTTCGTTTTTATCCCCGGTGCAAGCTTGGAGCACAAAAGAAGCATCTCCAAAGGGCCAAGAATAATCAGCAAAAATTGGAGCAAACGCGACCAAAGCGTAGGAGCTGAGGCTATCTACACTAACTTGAAAGGTGGAAAGCCCAGGCTTAGAGCCGCTCACGGGTTTACCTCAGTCCTTAAGCAAGCGGTAGGGGATAGGAACGAGGAAGTCGAGACTTGACGGGAGTTGACATAATTGTATGCTTAGAGAGCACTTAATTAAAGTCGATACTGGACCACTATAGCAGGAAGGTAGGATGTAATTGTGCCGGATGCTCAACCGTGAACCATGAAGTACCGGCATAAAGCCGCGGTCATACTGTAAAATGTCACAAAGCATATGCAATCCCCCCGTGTTTTAGAGAATCTGGCACAGCGGCGCTGCAGCATTCCGATTCAGCGAATCAAACGACGGGAGAGACGAAGCGCTTAAATATCGCTTAACCCCCTCCTCAAAAGCGATCCAACCAACATTGTGAGAACCTATGGGCGTACGGAACTTTCCTACATGATATAATCATCTTGGCAACGGATAAAGTGATTTGGTGCATTCGTTCGTTCATTGCAGATGGTACTCGCGTCGAAACCTCTATCAGTCATGTTGGTCAGCGCTTTTACTGTACTGCAGTGCTATATTGCACTCTATGTGGGCGTGACAACCTTTGGGCACGTCTTCGGCGGAATATGTGATTGTAGGAGCTCGTTGTCATGATAAGAGCTTTAATGGATCCCCCTCCTCAAAGCCCATCACTCCGGTAAATAAGCGGCTTCTCACCAAGCCTTGGAAGTTTCCTACCCCATTTCTACACCTCCCCTCCATCAAGATCTCAACAATAGCAAACATGCGTTTCTCCGCAATCCTGATGCTGACTTCAGCTTTGGGCGCTCTCGCAATCCCCATCGGTTGGTGTCCCATTATCGATGATACAATCCTCTCGTTCCCTATCTGACCAGCCATCCACAGACCAAACAGGCTCCTTGGAGAAGCGAGCTAGTCCCAAGCCACCTCTTTCCGACGCTGGAGTCGACTTTGGCTCGGTTGGAAAGCGTGCTAGTCCTAAGCCACCGTTGGCGGATGCTGGTGTTGACTTTGGGTTGGCGGAAAAGCGTGCTAGTCCCGTGCCACCGCTTGCGGACGCTGGCGTTGACTTTGGCTCGGTTGGAAAGCGTGCCAGTCCTAAACCGCCGTTGGTGGATGCTGGTATTGACTTCGGGTCGGCGGAAAAGCGTGCTAGTCCTGTGCCACCGCTTGCGGACGCTGGCGTTGACTTTGGCTCGGTAGGAAAGCGTGCTAGTCCCAAGCCGCCGTTGGCGGATTCTGGGGTTGACTTCAATTTCGCTGAGTAGGTTCTCGCCATTGAATCGCAAATGTTCAGGAGGAGCGGAGCTGCAGCTGGAAGAGGTGGACAGTAGGGTCGACATTCGTCTTCGGGGCAAGGGAAATAGTCTATATCAAACAACTACACTATTTCTCTTTAATGAACCTGTTGTGTCTGAATTGAAGTTTGTTGAATTTTTTGTTGTGAATTTGAATTTGGGAAGGGTATTCTTAAACCCGGTGCACTTATTTAGAGTGTTGTCTGGCATTGCTAGGGATGCTGCCCATTCAGGAATGCTCTTTTGCTAACAGTACAACGGTACTGACTCCAATCCATTCCTTTGTTTTTGTGGCTACGTCTCATCCAAAGCCTTTAACACCAAATATAGAGAGGCGAGTTAGAGTAAGATGTCCATACTACTGACAGTAAACGTGAACCATAACTGTGCTACAACTTTCCCTTTGAACTTCGAATTCGGTGTCATATTTCTTGTGGTTGAAAATTAGGTAATACAAAACTTGAATATGAACTCAACACTGATTGTTTGTTTGCACTTAACCTAAACATCTGTTTCCTGAACTTTGATGGACTCCTCACGGCTCTTCTGGCTCTTCATCTTGATATAGCTCTTTGTCCTCCTGGAAGATTTGGCTCCAGAACCATAGAGACCAGCTGCCGTTCGTCGATTCTCATCATCAGCTCGAAGAAAACCGGACTCTAGACTCATCAGGAAAGGCTTCAAGAACGGTATGCATGCTGTTATGATGCTCGTAGCTAGGACTATTTCCTGGCAAACCACTGTTTGCCATACGGTGTTCAGGATGTGTTCATCAACAACGAGCCGCCGGATAAAGATGATTTGAATGGCCGTGGCAACAATGGCCCTGTGGATATCTTTAGTGCCGATTCAGGCGTGGCAGTGTAGTCAAAGAAACGTCAATGAGACCTACAATAATCGGAACCAGAAGCCACCCAGGACTGTAAGTCGCTTTTCCCAAGCCATCTGAGTCGGCAAAATGACTATCGTGGGTATAATTATTAGAGCAACATCTGTCAGGATGTTCATCGATGCTGAGTACGTTTTGAGGGCACGCTGGAGTGGATGAATCGGAATCAGCTTTCGAACTAACACAATTGACTGGAGTTTCGTAACTCACGATGTCGATACATTGCTGGTCCGCGAGGTTCCACCTATGTGGCGATGGACACTGGAAAGCGGTTGCGAATATCCCGGAAATTCCCCACCCAAGAGTTACTGCAGTGGTAGCATAGATAACGATCCGATGAGACATGATCGGTGTTATTGCATAAAGAGCAACCAGCACGGAACCTTTCACAACGGTTAATGTGAGGATAATCAGCATGTCCCCGCTGTACAAAGCCTTTATTGGTTAGCATCATCGTCTTCTCCTTCCGGTGGCAGAATGGGTACCTTGAGCGCTCCATTAGCTTTCTCTACTGGAAGTTCGATTGAAGAGTTCCCAATCTCCCGGCCTGCAGGACTTAGTAAAGTCGAGATTTGGCCTATTGCTAACAACTGCCATTGAGTGTTGTTAGAAGACAGCACGGCGGAAGGGTGGTCTAGGAGAACCTTACTAGCGCCACTAGCAGTAATCCGTCGGACGGTCCGAATCGCCTTGAAATTGCTCGTTTGGTAATGAATTGAGCAGCAACAGATATAATTATCAGCGAAAGAAACAGCCATGATAATATCTGGATCAACGGACTCGTATTGCTGTCGCTGATGGTCGGTCGATCTCGCACGCCGACCGAGAAACTCATGACTAGTTGGCTTGAATAACTTTTTGCTTCGAGAAGAGTAAGAGAGGGCAAAGTGGAAAGCGAGACGGGGCGGCGCTCGCTGAAGCAAGCCTACAGGCTACAAGTCCGAAGTTTGAAAATCTCCGAGCAAGAGCTCCGTATAAGGAACCTATCGTGGATTATGGGGTGAGATTGATAGTTGCACAAGAGCTGCAACGCCTACCCTGCTGATCACGCCTCTCTTACTGGCTTGTCTCGTAAGAACCACATTACATACAGTATCAGCACTTTCAACAAGATTGCCAAAAGGAAGAATCAATGTAACCTTCTACTTCTACTATCAAGAACATCTTCTCTCAGAGTATATGCAAGCACCATTAGTAGATACGCGACCTGTACAGAACGAGGCCCCTTCAACCTTATTGGCTCGCTAAGACACAGGGGCGTTCGCCTAGCATGGCGGGATTTGCAGCGCTATCAAACTCGTACCATCGCACCCAACAAGTTGGTGACGCGGAACGGGGCGTGTGGTCCGATGCAGTGTAACTCTATATTGACATAGGGGCTGCAGGAGGATCAATACTTATACACCATGGTACGAGTATGGGCCCTATGGGGTAGCTATGCGCTCTAAGGGGCACAGCAGTCTGACACAACTGCATGTATGGTTCGACACCGATGCGGCAGTTGTTTACTCCCTACACGGTCTGAACACAGTGTAACCGACTTGTCTAGAACGCAAGGCTTTTGTGGTGTCTTCCAAGCCCGTTACCGGTATTGACTTGCGTCGCCGCACTTGATTTTGCTTTCAATTGACTCTCTTGCTTAATAGGAGAGGAGACCATCGAAGACAGATATGGATACCGAAACCGAATTGCAGCATAGAAAGAATGGAGCAGAAGCCATTGAAGTTGCCTCTGGTTCTGGTGGTGAAGATGTCGACGATGCAGGCTATAGCAGAGATGATAGAGACTTGATCCGGCTGGGCAAGAAACCAGTGCTGAAGGTGAGTTTTCCCATGTTGTCCTGAACGCGTTGGATGACGGTTTTTTCTGACTATGAGAAGCGCAATTTTGGGTTCATGTCTATTCTGGGCTTCTCATGCACTGTGCTCATTACTTGGGAGGGAATGTTGATGTTCGTATCAAGTGTTTCGTGATGGATGTTGGAAGCTAATTGATCTCAGAGTCTCAACATCGAGTCTTCTAAAGTATAGCACCCCCGGAATATAGATTGAAAGGAGCTGACAATAGAAGTGGCGGCCCTGCGGGTGTGATCTGGGGATATCTTATTGTATGGGTCGGAACTCTCTCCACCTTTGTAGTCTTGTCAGAATTGGCATCTATGTGAGTGAAGCTTATTTACTCCTTTTTTCCTTGGCTGGTAATAATATCTTTTGAACAACAGGGCACCAACTGCAGGTGGTCAATATCAGTAAGCTTTGGATTGAGTCACTCATGGATTGCGTTAACAATAAGACACAGCTGGGTAGCAATGTTGGCTCCTGAATCATCTCGACGTTTCTTGAGCTACGTTACTGGTATAGAGATCTTGAAACCCCCTCAGCTCGACATATCGAAGCTGATACAATTATAGGATGGATGACGTTCGTCGGTTGGCAGGCAGTCACTGCTTCAGCTTCATACCTTATAGGAACACTTTTGCAAGGCGTCATCGCCATGTGCAAGCCCGATTATATCCCAAAACCCTGGCAAACAATGCTATTCTTCTGGGCGATTCTGGCCTTTGCCGTGCTCATCAATACCATCGCTAGCAAGACACTGGCGAACTTCGAGGGGGTGATCTTGATTTTGCACATATTTGGATTCTTCGCTATCCTGATCCCGATGGTTTATCTCGGGCCTCATGGCGACTCTTCTCTCTTCACGAGTTTCGTCAATGCAGGCGCGTGGCCAACGCAAGGCCTCTCTTTCATGGTTGGATTACCCGCATCAGTGTTTTCTCTGATCGGTGCTGATTCCGCTGTCCACGTAAGAAGTTCACCTAGCAGTCTCCTCCCCGGCCTTGCTCGATCAACTACTGACACTTGGTGTAGATGGCGGAAGAGATCAAGAATGCATCTATAGTAGTGCCACGTGCTATGCTTATCAGTATCATACTAAATGGTATATTGGGATTTTCCATGCTAATTGCGTATCTATTTTGCCTCGGAAACCTGGACGCAGTCCTCGAACAAGCAGAATTAGGAAACTATCCCTTTCTGTTCGTTTTCAAAACTTCAACTGGTTCGACCGCCGGAGCAGCTGTGATGGGCATGATCGTCGTAACTCTCGGTGTATGTAGCACTGTTGGAGTTCTTGCATCCTCATCCAGAATGCTGTGGTCTTTCTCAAGGGACCGAGGCATTCCACTGTGGCAACAATTTTCAAAGGTAATGAAACCTCACCTCAATCATGCAACCCTTTTTCAAATGAAATCATAATGTTGCTCGGGGCTAACCTTCGCCTGATAGCTGGACCGTCGTACTTCGATTCCCGTTTATACCATCGCCTTCACCACAACGATCTCCGTCCTCCTCTCCCTCATCATCCTTGGCTCCTCCGTAGCCTTTAACAACATCGTCAATCTTAGTATTGCTGGCCTTTACTCTTCCTACCTTCTCTCCTGCGCCCTGCTACTCTGGCGGCGCCTCCAACCACAGGGTATCAAACCATTCAACAGTCGAGTTGCGAAAGTCGGCCCTGACAATTTACACTGGGGGCCGTGGCAGATTCCAGGCTGGCTGGGGGTTCTCAACAATGTTTTCGCTTGTGTGTATCTGTTTGTGTTGTGGTTCTGGTCCTTCTGGCCTCCTTTCTTGCCAGTTGTGCCTGAGACCATGAACTTCAGTATACTGACATTTGGAGGAACGGCGTTGTTTGCGGTTCTTTGGTACGTGCTGCACGGCAAAAAGAAGTATCAAGGACCAATTGTAGAAGTAGAGCTGTAGTACGGAACGCGCCATATTCTCGAGTGACTCTTGGAGGTCTATAGCACCCTAGAAGTTTAGTCATACCATTTTAATGCATTGGAAGAGGCAAGAAGGTATACGCTTTGTATACTTCTTAAGCCTACGTTTCTTTCTGTCGCGAAGAGGAAATCTTTCAGTTGGAAATGCGTGGCGTGTGTATTCTAGGACCGCTGAACTTCGGGAACGACCTGCCGGCTGTGCAATGTGTTATATTCTGTTCGCAATACCTGTAATTATTTATTATTATGCCAACGTTTTATACCGAACGGGTGGGAAAAGCCAAAAGATTGCTGTGAACACCTCGGTCACTAAGCGAGTCGACATTCGGCTAGTTTATTAGTACGTTATAATCTCTGGTTAAGTCCTCCTGAGGTATGCCAAGGGGAGCTCCTTTCCTAAGCGAGACCGTGACCAAATGGCCGAGGCTCGAGCAGATATCGACGATATTCCTTTGGCAATGCTCTCTGCGGTCCTCTTGGTCGCTGTGATCTTTCAAATTAGCATTCAATAATAAATACAATATTTCGGCTAATTCCAGATATGTCGAATCAAGATAGACACGTGATTTCCACTCAGAGGCTCATTTCCGTAGATTGGAGACAGAGTCTGCCCTTTGCCGTGCCTACGAGTTATTCAACTGGAGCTATTTTATTAGCTGGACTCGGGTCTTGAGCTCTACATTATAGCGGAGGGGAAAAGGGGAGGCTTACGGGTCAAGAATGCATTGTTAGGATGAGCTTGCTTAGAGGGAATATAAGGAATTCGCTTTATGGTAAAGTTAAATATTGCCAGATGTATAATTAAGCGTACCATACTTGCTTACTATATATGTCTTAAATTTTATTAAACGGTATACTGCGTTGCGAGGACGTTTCCTATGTCTATCGCCGCATAATTCGGATCCTCATTTACAGCAATGAGCCAGCAACCTCGTGTCGTCTAATGGCGACAATCCCCAAGAGGCTTCACACCAATTCCTCGATTTGAAAAAGTGAGAACGAAAGCGCTCAACATCGCATGAAGTGATCCGGATTTCCTCCAATCCTACCTTCCCTTATCGACTTATCGGTTTATATTTACCCCGCGGACCCCACACACCTACCTCGCCTGTCTCCTAACTACTTCTCCTAGACCGTCTTTTCTCCTAAACATCTCCTTACACTTTCTCCCTTCATTTTACTTATAGGCAATAGTAGAAATGCCAGCCGTCGTCGCTAAAGGTAAGTGAACGCGCAATGTAGCTTCTTCATTATGATTGGTTGTCGATTCACCAGACCCTGCAGGGCAGAGTGGCGTAGTGGCGCGAGTTGATGACGACTCAAGTTCGAGGCAGTCGTGAGCATCAATCCAACCGTCTTGTGAATCGGTTCTATGATCCGAGAAAGGCTGTTTCCTTCTTGAATATTCTTTCCCTCTTCCTACTATCCACTCTGCTTTTAAATACACTCAAAAAGACAAAATGCCTAATCATCCTGTCGCAGGCGCGATCATCGTCGTGTCTGTAGCCGTCGCTGTAAGCCTTCCTGTTCTCGTTTCCAAGAATTGTGCTGATGCTCACAGGCTGCAATCGCTGTCTACGAATCTCCTCAAGCCCGGCAGTTTGCAGAAGATGTTCGACGTCGAATCGCGATCGCATTACATTCCCTCGGAGACGAAATCAACCCCCAATCCCAAGAGCCTCGATTTAACCGCCCAGAAGATGCGGAAGGTTTCTTGCAAAGTAGTGCAGAGCCAGGAGTCGATGCGGACGAGGAATCACGAAGGAGACAACGAGAGGAGTTGATGTACTGGAATGCTGTGCACCTTGAGAAGATGGAGAAGGAGCGGAAACTTGCAGAAGAGAGACCCCTCCACAGGAGTCGTGGGTTGAGCTTTGACGATTTCCTGCAAGAGGACCAGAGTGCTGAGAAGGGCACATATGTGTACAAGACCGGTACGGACGCCCATCAAGACTCGGAGGAAGGACTTCGAAACCGAGGAGGTGGTGTACGTGGTCTCAATCGGAGTGCAATCTATGCCAATCCATTTAGCGACGAACACCACATCGATTTCGACGAGCAACGAGCTATCGATGCGAGTCTCATGGCACCAGAAACGTCCGAACGTTGCGAGGAGAATTATGAAACATTTTCCGACCTCTACAGCGCCAACGAAGTCTCACCACCAACTCGCGAGACGACGGCAACTATCGAACAACTGATCGATGTCTCCGATCCAGTCCCAGATCCACCTCTGTCTTTGCCCTCTCCGGAAATGATCCGCGAGAGCTACAACTTCACGAATATGTCTGAGCGAACACGGAACGATTCAGCGTACGCTTCGATCCACGCATGGGCCGATAACACAAACAACAGTTTCTATTCTCCCCTCCCAACAACTCCTCGTGCAGTATCACCCCAACCACAATTCCAAACCATCCCTAAATCCCCCACATTTAGTGATCCGGATCTCTCCGTACCAGGCGACGGCGACCGAACCCCAACAGACTCAGCTTCTCTAGCCGACTCAGGTGAAGAAATTTGGGCGCCCCGAAGCGGAGCAACAAGCGAAGCCGATATGATGAGCGTGGATGGTTTGGGTGTCAGCACTCAAGGGAGCTGGACCGAAGTGGGCAGCGAGGTGAGCGAGAACGATATTGTACACCCAATGCACAATTAGGGGGTAAATGGTCAAATGAGGCTGGATTGTATTGCTGGATGGCGTTCGGACTTTTGTTAAAGAACACGGTTATTGGGCTAGGCAAAGGGTACATGTCAGGAAATCGGTTGGCGTATTACCACTAGCAGGCCATACATGATCTCTGTGCATTGGTGTAATTTGGGAAAAGTCAATTTGTGAACTCACTAGATTTGTTACTTACAGTTGGCTTTCGTGATTAGACTCTGTGATTTGAGGACGAGCCGTGACACCCAAGACTATTTTATTCTTGAAGAACGAGCACTGGAGATGTTCACTTTTCTTGGTTAAGGGGGCCATCTGTTTGTCCATTGATCTAAACTCGGTCAAGACTTGTAACATTTACCCACAAATAGGGCGGAGTGCGGTGGGTAGTAGACGTCTTAGGCAAGCGTACAAATAGGTGGCAAAATCAGACAGGCCACAAAGGCGACGATCGTGTTGATGATTAAGGAGGGAGGCTGAATATGAGTCTGCGCAATCCGTCTTAAGGATTGCGT
Organism: Amylocarpus encephaloides; assembly: GCA_019669835.1. Lineage (NCBI taxonomy): Eukaryota > Fungi > Ascomycota > Leotiomycetes > Helotiales > Amylocarpus > Amylocarpus encephaloides. The sequence continues at coordinate 103,185 of MU251413.1, read as the reverse complement.
ATCTTTACCCAAGGATGGTTCTGCGGGCGGGGAAATCACTTTCATTTCATGGAAGTGGCAGCGTTCGTCCATCGGCAACACTGTCATGGGGGATCTCGAGTTTCGTTCATGAAGGATGCATTCTTCCCGAGTTCGACTTTTAGATTCCAAGTTCGCCAAAAAGAGTCCCGATGCCTCCGTCGATGCCAGATAACATTCGGAAGCGAAGCAAATTTACAGAAGGTACAATCTCTTATTCATCCTTGAATTATTCATTATCGAAAACCTCCTCCACTCTAGGTGCCAAATTTCTCTGCTTTGGTGCGGACGTAGACATCTGAGGCACGGCATTGGAAGTCGTTGCAGAAGCTGGGGCGGGTTGACCTGTCATTGCCGCCATCGTCGCGCCTGCATTTGCGGAACCAGATGCCTTAGACTTCTTCTTCTTCTTCTTCTCCTGCGCAGTTTGTTAGTATACCAGCTCAAATAGTAGAGTATAGTAAGTTTTCCTCTTACCTCTTGCCATCCCCAAAGAGGTCTGAAACTGTCGAAGAATCCAACATCCTCGAATAGATTTGGGTATAGCCATAATCCAGGAGGTACCGCGAACATTGTGATTGCAAACAGGATGAGTCGGAAAATCGCCATGACGAAGAATAATCCGATCAGCCCGAGCATTCCCATACTCAGATACCAGACCCCAAGGCGCATCTTCATTGGCCACAGGGGGAAGAGGACGATAGCAAATATGATAGCCAGTGCGCCGGCGGCGTATAGCTTCTGCTTGAGCTGTGATCCTTCATATAGCCAGACGAAATGTAGGTCTTCGCGGCACTCTTGTTGTTGTTCGATCTTGACTGTCCACAGCCCCTTTACACGCTTCGTCTTGTGCGCACCTGGAGCATGGTCGTGACCTTCGTGTGGATCGACCTTAGAGACACGTAGGGCAAGGAGAGATAGTGGCAGGAGCTTGAAGCAGTTTTCTAGGGACGCCCTATCTGTGATTTCGGGAAGAAGAGGATTCTTGCTGCGCGCTTTTGCGTAGGCTGGCGATTCAATGGCTCGAAGGGCACGTTTGACTACTTGACTATTAGGGCTACCATTAATGGCATGGCGACTTAGAAACTTACCTTTGAACATATCCTTGCGCTGCCCGTTCAGAATGCAAGTTCTCATCTTCAGGTCCTGTCCTTTCAAGAACGCCGCCAGCGCAACAGCAGCAGGGTTTGGAGGACCTGGTGTAATAGGTTGCTGCTGTGCTTGTTCTTGCTGAGCGGCTTGCTGTTGAGCGGCTTGCTGGGCAGCCATCTGCTGTGCCTTTAATTTCTCTATAAACTCTGGGACTGTCATTCCGTGCTTTTGCGCATCGAGTGCTATTTGTCTTTGCATCGCAGCAATTTGCTCTGGGGTAGGCTGCTGGCCTGGCTGAAGGCCGAAAGGGTTTTGCCCTTGCGGGGGTTGTTGGCTCGCCATTATGTCGCAATAATAATGAGCTAGAAGAGCTGGTAAAAAAAAAGTCTGTCAGTTCTATTGCTGGATTGTGGGAGGAGGATGATTGAAGAACGATATCGAAACGTGTCCGTGGACAATTATCTGCCCCCTGCCCCCTGCAAGCTTCAGGTAACGAGCCACAACTACTTTGCAGTGGCTGAAAATAGAATCATCCAACGGTGGGGTATTGATCAGGGGATGGTCGATGCTCAACGATAACCTCTTGTTTACCATTAAAAAAAGACTATATGCAGGGTTCTGTTGAATCAATTACTTGACATGAAAGGAGCCTCGAACATTTGATGTAGTTTTCTTTGAATAAACAAGAGCTTGGCTCCACGGTGTTGCTGCTTTGTCAGCATATTTTAGTGGCTGGGCTCGCTTGAAAGTACTTCGTAACGAGTAAGGAGGTAAGCGGCGAGGCATTGTCGTTTGTTGACTTTAATTTACTCATAGCACAAGGGAAACATTCCATAATTACCCGATCGACGCGCTACACTTTGCTTTTCTTGATGAATTACGCTTTCCGCTGCTTCTCGTATGATTCCAGCACTCGCTGCTGTCCCATATCCCTCCCGGTCTATCCGATGGCAGATCATATGAGGTCAGGGCGAATTCGAGATGAATGAAATGACCTATTCACCGAGCCCGGCCGCTGAGCCTGGGGATAATGATGGCATAGCTCGACTTGTAATATTAAGAGTCCTTCGTTTTGATGACAATTGCTAATCTTTAATAGTCACAAAGGGATCTGGGTCTTTCAATACCGGTGAACTACGTCACGCAACCTGGAGTTTCCCTTTCGGCAGCTTGCTTCCCCTTCAACAGATATGAAACTGAAAATCTGGCCGATTGTCTCTCTAACCTGCTTGCCATGGGCTATCAGAAAATTGAGATAGATCTGTATTGGGACCAAGGGCGACAGACGTGGTCTTTCTGTCCTGTGGAGTTGCCAACTTCAATTGTCAATCCTACCCAACCTACTACCCAACCTACCAGTCAAGCTAGCTCTGTCGTTTCCTCGTCGTCTAGCACATCTTCAGCAATATCGTCAGCAGGATCGTCAACAACGGGACCACCATCTTCGTCAACGACAGCAGGACTCAGTGCAAGACAAGCATCCAGCCCAGATTCTTTGCCAATTGGGAGCATTGGGTCGAGCCAGACTATTTCTCCAACAGGAAATGCGGCAACAAGTCTCATCGGAGCATCACTGAGTTCTGTTCTGCCAAGTGTTGCTGCAGAGGTCAACAATCCTGACACTCCATTGGTCACGATTGGACCATACACTTGTACAACCACAATTACACTTTCCAGTTTTACCGAGCTCCTATCTTCCTACTTCCAAGCAACCGACGACACCCTTTCCGCTCGCCTACTATATGTAAATATTAATATCCACGCTGCCGCCCCAGCCACAAGTCCGCTGTCGAGCCTAGCAGTACCAACCGGGTTTCCAAAGAGCTCCAGTCTGCTGGGGAACCTCTTCAGCGCGAACTTCACAGATCTAATATACACACCCGAGAATCTTGCCTCCGAGCGTTCTAATGTCAATGGCTCCTGGTACACCGTTTCCGAGGCATATCGCCCGGCCGAAGACTATTACAATGTCACTCTCAATCAATACGATATCGCCTCGACCCTCGATGGATGGCCCTCGGAGAGCTATGTTGGCTTCTCACAGGGCAAGAGATTACTCCTTGGATGGGGGACCATATCTCCCCAAATGACAACGTACAACTTCAGCAGCGACGACGGCACTATCTTCCCCACAGGCTCCATCCAGACGCCCGTCCCAATCACCGCATCGAACACCGGCTCAATAACCAGCGGCTGCTTCCTCAGACCCCCCACCGAATCTCTCCAGATCGCCTCTCTCAACTCCTCCTGGGCCACCTCATCCTCAATCCCCGGCTTCCCCTCCCCTCAAAGCCCCCCCTCCGACCTAAACCCCCTCCTAGCCCTCACCCTCAACACCACCTCCTGCGGCATCTCCCCCATTCTAAACACCACCCTCCTGAACACCACCGCCCGCCAAAACCCCTCTCCCTACCACGACTTCTCCCTCGCCACAATCTGGTCCTGGGCGCCCTCGGAACCCAAGGACTACCCCCTCCCCTCCAACCTCCGCTGCGCCCTCGCCTCCTCCCTCACCAGCCGCTGGTCCGTCTCCGACTGCTCCTCTGAACGCCACGCCTCCTGCCGCGCCCTCTCCCAACCCTACAACTGGACCCTCAGCACCACCCTCTCGCCGTATGGCCTCGCGTCCGACGCCTGCCCGCCAGGGTATGCCTTCGCGGTCCCGCGGACGGCGCTGGAGAATGCCTTCTTGACACAGGCGATGCGGGCGCGCGCGCGCGCCGAGGCGTGGGTGGACCTGAATGCGTTGGACATGGCGCGGTGCTGGGTGACGGGCGGCCTGGACGCGAGCTGTCGGTATCGGGCGAGTATCTACGACGTGGAGTATGCGAGGCAGAGGGTGATTATCGTATGTGCCCCGGATCACCGTCCCCCTCTGGATCGGGAGCGCCAGCCGTCCTGAGCTGTGCCGTTCGTGGCTGGGCGTGGAGGAAGATGCTAATGCGGGAAACAGGTCCCGACGGTCGCGGCGATCATCGTCTTGATCATCACCGCGTTGACGGTCTTCGTCAAGGCGGCGGGGAATCGGAAGAGTCGACGACGGACTAGGAAGAGGGCTGGGGAGAATTTCGTGTATGAGGGTGTGCCCTTATGAGCATTTCCCCTCTTGTTCCGCTTGTTCAGTTCCGAGGTAGTGGCATCTCTACATTTCCCCATCGCTCACTCTAGCGGCGAGTGAGAAACCGCCTCTTCTACAAACACTACCTCCCCGCGTGGCGGTGGTGTCGGTAGATGAGAGTCTGCGTGCCGGAATCCTCAGAATTCCATAAAGACATAATTAAATCTCCACGGCAGGACAACGCAATTTTGGCTAAACGAGTTCAGATTGGAAAAGAATATACCACGTTGTAGGATCCTCCTATCTGTATTTAAGCTATTACGCGTCATTAAACCATATTTTCTTCGTCCATGAAGCATAATGTTTCTTTTAATCGGTGTAGTTTCTAGCCTCAATCATCACCGCGCCTGAAAAAGTTCGTAGGATGTTTTAATTTGTTTATTTGAGTATAATCGATGCATGGATCATCGTCCGGCCCATCCATTCATATGATCCCCTGCTCATTATTCATCGGGTATCTTGTAGTGCCCTCCGGTTAATGCTTCACCAAGGCGTTCCAAACCATGCCGGCCCGGTTCATTATCAAGAGCTGCCTGGTCACCAGCCCTTCTTTCCACATTCCCAGATTCCCAGAGCCAGTCCCCCCCAACGAGATCCTTCCCGCTTCACCGACTCCTCAAGCTTAACCGCCATATCGCATTTCCCTAGTGGTAACTCGCTCAGAATGTAATACAATCAGAATCGAAAAAGAAAAGGGTGCCATCCAGTCGTATACTGCGTCAAGCCAAAATCAAAAGACAACAAAGTCTAATTTACAAGAACAAGCAAAGCACGAACGCCCCTCCATACGATCGCTCGCCCTATCATCTGAGGGCATCTATCACTCCCACGTGCGCCAGCTCTCAAGAACAAGACTGCATAGATTCGCTCCCTATATGCAAATCCATTATGCAACCATCTTGTAAATAAATCAAGAAAGAAAATAGAAGGCGTGCGTATCGCCGTATGTGAAAGCCGTAGTCGTAGGTGTTGTGCTTGTATTGTTGTTGAAGAAGTGTGTTCAAGAAGAGAAGAAGACATATCGCTTAATTTTATATTTCCAGGGAGTTTCGAAAGGAGATCTGTGGTGGTGAGGATTTGATTGGTGGTGGCAAAGGCGGTAGTGCACATCGTGGTGGCGGCGCTGGGGGAGGCCCGCTGACGAGAAGGGGCATGCTTTTTCTTCCGCCGAGGATCTTGAGGAGGACGTCGGGAGAGTTCCTATGCGTAGAAGGAGGAGAGTTAGATTGAGGCGGACTCGGATCTGGAAGCTTGACGGAGTTCCTATTGCTGTCTTTCGTGGCGGGGAGACCAGGAGGCCTAGGTAGATTCGCCTTTGGATTTGAATGGGCGGATGGAGGGCTTTGGGATGATCTCATTTGCATGCTTATAGGTCGTCGGAGTTTGTTGTTAGGGGTGAAGGTAATTGGCTGTCTGTCCGAGACTTCCGTTTCCATAGGGATAGGTGGATGGTTGGCTTGCTCCTTAGGCTCTGGTAGGTAGGGAGACTCCAGCAGATGACCAGGAGGTGAAAGAGCGGAAGTCACTTGATTAGGACTCGTCGCATCGCTAGCAACTTGCATGCTGGAGTACCGTCGAGGAAATTGGAAATCCATGAAATTATCACGGTCTGAAGAGCTTAATGGTATGAGACTAGATCTGCGTTCGGGGGGATCTTTCTGGAAGACATGACTAAGATGCATGTTTTTGGTCGGGTCGAATTCCACCGGAGAAGTTTGACTTGGAACTGCTGGCAATGCCTTTGTATCCCACCTCGCCGGCTCGTATGCAGTAGTTACGATATTTGGAATCTTTGGCAGCTTTATTTCCGGTGGAGATGGGCTCGTGATGGCTGAAAATCTCATGGTCGCGCTGGGGACACTGAAATTTGGCGTCGCTGGAGATTGTGCTCGTATTGGACGAGATGGACCAGTGCCAACACATGTAGAATGTCGGAAATTGGTGGTATTATGCGTCTCTGGTGTTGGAGCGGGCATGGTTTGCATTGATCTTCGACGCTCGCTAATGGTCGACGCATTAGGTCTTAGACGTGTGTCGTCGGAGGATATCTTTTGAGGCGTATAGTCGTCCAAGGTGGAGCAGCTTTCTCTAGTTGGAGATGAAGATCCCTCGGATGTGATCAATGTTCGTGCAGAACTAATGAACGAGAGACGGTTCATACCGTCCCTGAAACTGCCATCTAAAATAAGTTCAAGAGGCTTGTTCGCTCTGGGATCCGCGTTGAAAGGCCCGGGTGCTAGAAAGAGTCGAGTTAGCAAAGCCGTTAGCAAAACATTCGATAATGGAACGCAATTGCTTAAAAAAGAAGTCTAGCATGATCCACACGTTGTATTTGGGAGTAGGAAATGTCGTGCCATCTCAAATGATAAATGATCTGATCGCCGTGAGCCAATCGACGGGTGAAAAATGAACAACCAACTACGTCCTTTCAAAAGTAGAGAAAGTGAGCAGAATGGCATTGACTTGTCGCCTTCCACTCAGAAAACCTTGAATGACATCGCAAATAGCGAGAACGGTTCGCGGATCGAGGTTGTTTAAGTTGTGCGATGAACAAATTTTGGAGACTCTCGACCACACAAGCAAATTGGAGCTTATCGTTTACGGAATCCAGAATTACATACCTTGGGTTTGGACCAAGCCTGCGCCATCACCGTCAAACTTCGATGGGACATCGGCCCAGGGTGAAGCCAGCGTGGGACTTTGAGGCATTGAGGCACTCGAGACTCGTTCGGCTTTTTCGGATCGTTGAGGCAAATAACGATGACTCGGCTGAGCTCTTAATTGTATAACCTTGTCGTCAGGATTGACCTTTCCTGTTTCCGAGGTGTGCTTTTTCCCCCCAAGAGCCTCGATCTCGCGTCGAATGACAGCCAACCACGAGTCCATATCCTCGGCGCTGTCCATCACCAGTAACAAACTCGTAGCTGTCCTTCTATAATCTGCTCCTCTAAAGGCAAGTCGTGATAATAGAGACCTTGAGTCTGCCGCCGGGGCCCCATCCGCATCCATTGCTTGTGAAATCTGCAAAACCCAATGCTTCCCCGGGATGGCGTCAGATGCAAAAGCCACAGATTCTTTCCCAAGTTGCATCATTTTCTCCGGCAATCTGTCGAAGGATCCATCACCGGAGTACTGGAGAAGATATCCTGATGTCACCAGAACAAAAGTCTTCTGCGTCCAGTCTGCTTTCGACAAAGAGCCGGAAATCTGCCGTCTATGCTTCGTTTTAGCCTTTTCTGCCTTCATTGCCGCGGTACTCTGATCTTGCCCGGCGTCTTCGATTAGTGGAATATCATGTCCACTGTTTCGTCTCCTGTGGTTGCTCATGCGAATAATTGCGTCTGCTGACAAGGTGGAGGCTGCAAGTGTTGCATGCTTGATGGCCTGTGGGTAAGCCTGAAAAAGTGGTGGAGGATCCCAAGCGGCTGACGTTCTCGTTGGCGCGCGAGGAGATGATTTTGTCGGCTTCGTACTCGGTTTGACTGGTTTCCTGACGGACCGAGACTTGAAATTCAGTCGAGATGATTTGGAGTTCTGCGTCGCGGGAGTGGCTGGCGTAGCTGGCGTCGCGGGGGTCGTAGCAGCTGTGGATTTGGTGATCGAGAGCGAAAGGGGAGGTAATTCCCTTGAACTTCCAGTCGCCGCAGAGAGAGGCGAGGGTTCTTCCACCACTGGTGAGACGACGTTTTTCTCCATTTGGCCTCTGGTTCGAGTAAACATGCCACGAAGCCCTCCTTTCGATGCCCTTCGACCCAACTTCTGTTTCAATGGCACTCGAGCCTCATTGCGGTTCGTAGAGAAGTCCATTGGAGGTGGTCTGGAACGGCGATTGAAAGTCGATTCGGGAGGTTGGAATCGAGTGAGATGCGCATCACCAGAATTGGCCATTGTCGATCGTTTGTTTTGTTCGCTTTTCGTATCCAGCGCCAGAACATTGGGCTTGGGCAAGGATTTAGGTGGACGCGATGTTATTGACAAATGGGTCGGTCTCTCGGACTCTATCCTGGCAACAGATTGATCTTGTCTTTGGCGAACATATGCGAATGGATCCCACGAACCAGGTCAAGTAGGTTGGAAAGTGCCTCGCTGGCCTTGGGGAATGGTGAAAAGAGTCGAGGGTGGTATGAAGTGGCAATCCCTCCGTACATATGGTCTAGGGCGGGAGGGGGGGAAGCAAGGGATCTAGGAAGTGTGCGGAGGGGGAAGGCCGATGGCTGTTGGAAAAAAGAAGAAGTGACGATGTCTCGAGGTCGAATGTGACCTGTCTCCCTCCGTCGATGAGGGGGGAACGGGCGCAATTGGGGCAAGCGAGTGAGCAACTTGATCTGTACAGCCTAATACACGCAATTGCCAAGAATTCGAAGAATCAAGTATGGAGAAGAGGTGCAAGGTGAGGTTGGGGGGTGGTTGGTGGGAGAGGGGGGAGGGGAAGGGAAGAGTGAGAAGTGGAATTGTTTTATGAGACCGAGCACCTACTCCGTCCATACTGTAAGAGCAACCTTAACGAGTAACGCACGGACGTGGTCAGCATCCATCATCAAGCGAGCGGCGAGCCTCGTAGACGGGTGGCCCCTCGGCCCACTCGTAGACGGGAGCCCCTCGAGTCCTCGACGAAGCAGTTCATCCTGGTAGACGACGGGAAGAGGAGGAGGCCGAGGATTTGCTGCTAGCGCATTGTGTGATCTACTGTACGTAGTAGGTGATCTAGTAGATTGGCGAGCGCGTTTAGCTACCTTAGCTCCATTTCCACGGATCAGGATCTGACCCTGTCACCCTGTCTCGTGCAGTCCGCCCATCCTGGCCCGAACGGAAACATGCACATGTGCATGCGGCTGTTTGCAGATACTCCGTTCCGTGCGGCTGGCCCCTCCCTCCGGACGGAGAATTGTACTGCCCTCTACTCGAGCACGACTACCTCCGTACTAGGACGGAGGCACTAGGGCGGAGTACGTGCCAATTACGTAAGCAGTTGGGTGGAGAGTGGACGGCCACCACGTGAGCACTAGGACGAGGACGGAGTACGTGCCAATTACATAAGCAATTGGGTGAAGAGTTACGATGGACGGCCACCACGTGAACACACGTGAGCACGGCCAGGCAAGAGAAGAAGATCTTTTGCCGTCGCAGGCCAAATGGTCCAAGTCACTACTACGTCGTTCTCTTGGGTGGTGCCTTTTCCCATCCCGCACTGATCCCCATCACTCTCATCACTGCATTGGTGGATGGCTCATTGGTCCATGGCGCAGGCCGATGGCACACTGAACGGGTGTACCTGACGGAGCTGGGGGTTCGAGTGTACAGCGAACGAGCCCTCAGGAGAGATTCCTTCGCACCCCCCTTCCCCTTTTCGGATGTCCACATCACGGAGAGAAACTCGGTCAACAGCTGTGTCTGCCCTCTGCAGAGAAAAGGAGTCGGGGACCGACCACATCCCTCTCCTATCTCGCACGTCGAGGCTTTCCGCTCAAGCAATGCGCACGCATGCTGGATAACACAAGGATGCGCTCAAGCCCCCCTCCATCCGACCCATCGTCGAGGTGTCAAATGGTTGCTCACTGACGCACGGCAGATCTTACGATGGAATCTGATATTGGGCTGATGGCAGTACTGTATTTGCTTGCGTGAGATGACGCCCACCCTAGATGATAGAGACCATATCCTGGAGCTAGACTCCCAACCTCTTGTAGAATAAAGGGTCTTATATTGTGTACCTAACTAGAATCGCTCGAGTTAGAGACTCGCTCTAGCTCGGCCGTCCTACGATAGATAGTCTTTGACCTATGCAGGGCGTTAAAAGGAATGAACAAACAAACAAACAAACAAACAAAGCAACTCCTCTCATTATCCCACCCGAAAATTGTACCAACAAGGCTGATATCTACGTAGATTTACAAGGAGAATTTAATAGAGAGTCAAGGAACGGGTAACTACAGTAGGCCTGACTTATCGCTCCGTAGACAATCCGATCCGAGTCAAATGTCCGATTGAGCCGAGTCCAATCTAGCCGATGGCCGAATCTCGGGCCGAGCTCTGGAGGCCTTTTCCGATCACCTGACACTCACTGACGTCACTGCCGGTGGGCTGATTGTTGGTGGCGAGCTCTATCTCATGTGATCAGAATCATGGGATGAGCTTTTCAGTCTCGTGACGGGCCCCGGCTCTCGCCCATTTAGCGAGCAAATCGTCGTCACTTGTGGTCCAAGCTTGCATGGCGCCCACCAGCGTAAGGCTGAGGAAGGAGTCTTGAACAATTTATACGGCGCTGCCCCTACGTTGTATTTGTACTCGCGCTAACCGTATATGGAAATTTTTTCGCTGGCCTGAGTTGTCTTCAACGGTGGATTACCTGGAATATGAAAAACATGTCGGGCGTCGAGTTCGCTACGGAGGATTAGGGTTAAGGTATATTATGGCCTTGTACGGTTAGCGTCGGTATAGATAGCGCCGTATAAATAGTTAAAGTCCGAGAAAACCACACCACGCAAACATCTGGGCACTCTCTCTGCTGCCGTTGATTTCCACCTCTGCCGCCTTTCCGACTATCACATACGAAGTACTTTAAAAGACAGGCTATTCGCACGATGGCCCCCGATCTCAATTCACTACCTCCCTCAAGATCATCTATGACCAACTCCTCAATCATGACACGAACCCCCAATCCGGTCGAAATCTCAGCCTTACGTGGACAGTCTCCGTCGCCTTCTTCTCGGACTTCAGCCACCTCCCTTCAAGCAGCCGCAACAGTGAATGCCGGCCTACAGCAGGAGGATTCAAGGCGTAAGCAAATCTCCCTATCATGTTTCATCAGAAATACTCAAGACTCATCTAGGCTCCTCCATTAGCTCCGCATCGCGAAATCGACAACCCTCCCATCCCGGTAGAAGACGCTCGACAGTACTCATGAACCTACAGCTCAACGATCCGAACCTTCCGCCATCAGGGGAGATGGTAAACGAGGCTCATGTTGCGTCTTTCCGGACAAATAGTCCCCATTCTCTGGCTGGCTCCCCCATAATCCAAGGTGGAGATCCCCATCATAATCGTGCCCCAAGCTTGGGAGAGATCCATCAAGAAATTGAGCAAGAGCAAGAAGCCCAGGTCGTATGTACACCGTCCTCAACGTTGGCCACTACCAATAGCTGATCCAGCTTAGAATCGCCTTCTGCAGATGATTCGAGCTCAGCAGCAACAACTCCAGCAACTCCAATCCACCGGTGGCCAACCCGAGAGCACGCCAATAGCCATCGATGATTCCACTCCTACTTCAGAACGATCTATGTCGTTTTCGCAACGCCCACCAATGCCACAATCAGCTACCTCGACCCCGCGATCACCAACAGTACTTCACCCGCGCAGTTCTTTCGACATGGCTAGAACAGATCTCGCATATAGAAGATCAAGGACTCCAAGTCGTACAGCTTCTCCTGGAATGCGATCTACATCGATTAGTGTCGAAGGAGGAGAGCCTATGCATTTAGGCGGACGAGATGAATGTGCTTTCTACCAGGCGGAAACTCAGATGCTGGTCAGAGAGAACCAGATGCTAAAGCAGAGAATACGAGAGCTAGGTATATTATCTTCTCATATATATCGTGAAACTCAGCTGACTTTTCTCAAAGAGCGCCAGGTCACAGACTCCCATGGTCCTTCTCCAGCGACACACGAGCCAGCGACACCATCCCAACTGCTTCGTACTGCCTCCGTTTCCGAAAGCTCAACACCGGCGATTGCCACTGAAAATAAAGAGGAGTGAATGGTATCTTGGGATTCACAGGAGTAAATCATTTGGCTCAACACACGCAGAGAGTTTAGCGTTGGTACATGAGCGATAATGTTCAAGACACCCGACCGTCCCAAAATTGTATGAATACTACGGATTTGGCGTTCAAGAGAATAAATATTCTTCTTTATGCGGCGGAGTTCAAGGGACCGGCCGGTACAGCTAGGCAAAGAATTATAGATTTTTTATTTTTTTTTATTTTAAACGTTGAGGTCGTCTTCTCCAGTGCCTATAGTACCTCCCTTTATTTTACGGAGTACAGAGGCTAAATTGAGTTTTCTTGGAAAAGGTCGAGCCTATAGCGCTACTCTCCTAGATCTCATTGGCTGCCGAACCGCCACTCAAGCCAGGTTATGATTGTATAGCGCTCTTCATTTGCACTCACTTTTGGCATTTCGTTGCACATTGTAGTGACGGGAGCAATAGCGCCATTGGCTAGAACCCCTTTGAAGATTTGCGTTACCCGTCGCAGGCTCCATAGCAAGAGAGCTACTCAAGCCAGGCCACCACCGAATCGCGCTACAGCGCTCTCCACCCAAGGCAAGGCAGCCGTGGCGCTCTGAGGCCTGGATGGATAGCGCTATTTGGGATGAGGTACAATATAATACAAGTACAGGACAGGACAAGACAGGGCAGGACCGGACAGGACCGAGAATAATAGATGGACCGCAGCGCAAAGAGAAGCATCCCCTTCAGTCCACCATCGCTGCTTCCCAGCGTCCTTCGCGCCGTAAATCCTTAGAAGTTCCAGGCTTGCGCGATATGCAACAAATGTCCCGATCGGGAAAGCGAGGCGATTCTCGGTAGAAGGTCGATTCTCGCGGGCGATGAAAACCCTATCCCGGGGGGCCACTGCCGTGGAGGCCTTTATTCGCTGCGCTCCAAACGCTTTAAGAGGGCACATATGACAAAGCTCGAGCATGATGCGAAGGCCAGGTTAGTGAGGATAGTGTCGTGAGGTTGAGGAATGGATTGATTGATTGATTGATGGTATTTTTACGCCGAGTAGTGAAGGGAGCTACTTCGTAACTCATTGACCTGAGACCTCCCGAAGGGCCCGAAGGGGATAGGGGCGTGCTAAGCTAGGGGTTTGTATATATTGGTGCTACCTTGGAAAGCATTCCTCGTTAGTTTAGTTAAGGCTAGGTTAGGGAGGCTAGGTCAGGGCAAGGCTCGCGTCATAATCACGGGGATTGACAGAGCGGTGGCGGCTTTCTGCCGGTACGCTAGGCTCGGATAGGGTTGCGATCAGGATGACCAATCGGGTGATAGCGGAAGAACCATTGATCGGGATTAAATAAGATGCGGAGAAAGAGAAAAAAAGGAGCTATCGGAAGCTACGCTTTTCGTAATTACTTGAGATATCGAGAGTACCCCGTAATTCGTCAGATATCGAGTACGATAATAAGGTTATCGAGATGAAGGATGCTCCGTATCGCGAGGAACGTCCAAGTCAGCCACATTGCACGGGATCTCGACGCCAGGGAAGGAAGACATCGAGACTCGAGTCAGCCACATTACTTGAGATATCGAGACTCGAGCGTGATGTCTGACTAGCGAGCTGAGAGATCGGTTGGATGGTAGCTCCTGATAAGAAGGGGTTAGGATTCCCCGCAATCACGACCATTGACCAATGAACAAGACCAGACTCCTTATCAACAGGCGAACTCTTTTACCGACTTTTCTTCAACCACCACATCTCCACATCATCACATCACCACATCACTACATCTCCTTCCCTTGTGCGGAGCTATCTCCTCGCAAAAGTCCCCTGGGGAGGAGATCCGCGGAAGTGGTTGACCCTCCAGAGATGGCTACATCCCACATTCTGGAAGCAAGATCTTGTCCAGAATTCGGGATCTGCTATCAGCCCAAGAAGCCCGCCTGTGTTTGGGCATGTCCGACCATCTCCAGTCGGCCATGCTGAGATATCCTTGGAGATGATTGGCATTTGCCCAGCCTGTCTAGTATAGTACACTATCATGACCCCATCCACCCGTCCTGTGCTCTTTTTCTCCACGCAACTGTCTACTTCGTAGTCGTTCGTCCTTCCACTATCATCATCATTGCTAGGCTTTAGATTAGCTCTATTGCCACGTTGTTGTCCTTTTCTCGCTCTCTTTTCCTTCCTATCTTATCATCCACACCTCCTTGAAAGCTATACCCATCTTTTCTATCGCGTTGCGTTTGGGTCTCTGCCATCGATGCCATCAAGTCATTAATTAGTACCCCCTGGACATCGTGTGCCTTTCACCCCACAATTTTTCACCTCAATTCTCCGAAGTTTGCTCTGAAAATATGTCGACGGATACCTTATCAGACCTCCCTCGTCTGTCGGAAGGCAATGTCAAAGGAGTGGCTTTCTCAGCACTCCCAACTCGCCTCCCTCCCTCGCCGCCCAAATCCATCTACAATGGCAGCGAGTCGGATCAGTCGACTCCAGCCTCAAGGAGACAGAGCACTTCGCAATCACAACCTCGATATCCTCTTCCTCCACCAGCTGTCGCTCCCACCACAATCCTCAAGGAAGACATCAAAACCCCCGACAACCACGTACCACGAGACTCGAGGTTGATACGATTGACCGGGATTCACCCTTTCAACGTCGAGGCCCCTCTGAGTGCGCTTTACGACGAAGGATACCTCACATCTCCCGAACTCTTTTACGTTCGAAATCATGGCCCCGTCCCAGAAGTCGACGATGCCTCCATTCCCGACTGGGAGTTCTCAATTGAGGGCCTCGTGCAAAGTCCCATCACCATGACGCTAAAGCAGCTCATGTCAGATTACGAGCAGATCACAGTACCAATAACGCTAGTGTGCGCAGGAAACCGAAGGAAAGAGCAGAATCAGGTCAGGAAGTCCAAGGGGTTCTCATGGGGAGCGGCTGGTGTTTCCACTGCATTGTGGACGGGCGTTGCTCTGTCGGATGTGATTAGCAAGGCTTGTCCGATGAGAGGAGCCAAGTATGTGTGCATGGAGGGAGCGGACAAGCTGCCAAACGGATACTATGGCACATCTCTGAAACTGAGCTGGGCCATGGACCCTAATCGAGGAATCATGCTCGCCTACAAGATGAATGGCGAGATTCTGCGACCAGACCACGGCAAGCCCCTGAGAGTTGTCGTCCCTGGACAAATTGGAGGGCGGAGTGTGAAGTGGTTGAAAAAGCTCATTATCACCGCGGCGCCAAGTGACAACTGGTATCATATCTATGACAACCGAGTCCTCCCCACGATGATCAGTCCAGATCAGAGCGCCAATGAGCCGAAATGGTGGACTGACGAACGATACGCAATCTACGACCTGAGCACGAATAGTGCAACCGCGTACCCTGCCCACGGAGAGATGCTCTCCTTGACCAACGGCCCGGAGACCTACCGAGTCAAGGGATACGCTTATGGCGGTGGAGGTAGGAGAGTCACCAGGGTCGAAGTCACGCTTGACAAAGGGAAATCATGGGCACTTGCAGAGATCAGATACCATGAGGATGACTACCGAGATAACGCTGACGAAAATGAGGTGCTCTTTGGTGGGAAGTTGGACGTGGGTTGGCGGGAGACGTGTTTCACGTGGTGCTTCTGGGAGATCGATATCAAAGTCGCGGACATGACCTTAGCGAGTGATATTATGGTTCGTGGGATGGATGAGAGCATGAATGTGCAGCCGAGGGATATGTATTGGAGTGTCCTCGGGATGATGAACAATCCCTGGTACCGGCTGACGATCTCGAAGGAAGACGACTTCTTGAGATTTGAGCACCCGACACAGCCTGCGCTTCTTCCTGGTGGATGGATGGAGAAGGTCAAGGAGAGAGGAGGGAACCTCGCTAATGGATTCTGGGGAGAGAAGATGGGAGGCGCCGAGGAGGAGGAAGTCGTGGAGAAGAAGTCCGAGGTGAAGATGACCAAGGATGGTCTCACCAACATCATCCCGCTTGACGACTTCAAGAAACACGATGGAGATGCAGATCCATGGTTTGTTGTCAATGGAGAAGTCTACGACGGGACTGCCTTCTTGGAAAATCATCCAGGAGGAGCTACAAGTATCGCAGGAGCGGCTGGTCAAGACGCCAGCGATGAGTTCATGGGAATCCGTATGACTCCCCCTTCCCTTCCACTGCTTTTCCTCTCAACTCACAATCCCGCAGACTCCGAAACCGCCAAACTCATGATGCAATCCTACCACATCGGCACCCTCTCCCCTCAAGACCTCAAGACCTTAAACTCTAGCGAAGACACCCCCGCCGAATCGTCAGAACCTCGCCCCATCTTCCTCCAGTCGAAATCCTGGACCAAAGCCCTCCTCTCCGCCAAAAATCCTATCTCCTCCGACACCCGGGTCTTCACCTTCACACTCGACCACCCCTCTCAAATCATCGGCCTCCCCATCGGCCAACACCTCATGGTGCGGCTCCGCGACCCCGTCACCCGCGAATCCATCATCCGCTCCTACACACCCCTCTCTGAGGGCAACCAACAGGGCACGCTCGACATCCTCATCAAGATCTACTTCGACACCGTCGAGCGGGCGGGGGGCAGGATGACGAAAGCCCTGGACTCGATCCCCGTGGGCCACTATGTCGAGTTCAAGGGACCGATTGGGAAGTTTGAGTACCTGGGGAACGGCTCGTGCACCATTTCTGGGAGACCGAGATTCGTGAAACGGTTCGTCATGATATGTGGAGGGAGTGGCATCACGCCGATCTTCCAGGTCCTCCGCGCGGTGCTTTCGAACGCCACGGACAAGACTCGCTGTTTGGTTCTCGACGGGAACCGACTGGAGGCAGACATCCTGTGTAGATCCGAGATCGACGCGCTGGTCGAGGGCAAGGGGGAGAGGGTCAGATTGCTCTACACGCTGACACAGCCGACGGATACGTGGACGGGGATCAAAGGTCGGGTAGGCAGGGAGTTGCTGGAGAGTGAGATTGGGGCATGTGGGAAGACAGGGGAGGATCTGGTGTTGATTTGTGGACCGGAGTCGCTGGAGAAGAGTGTCAAGGGGGTGTTGAATGGGATGGGGTGGGGGGACGAGGATTTGTTATTTTTCTAGGTCTTGTCAAGAGGGATGGTTTTGGGGGATAGGGGTTTGCATAGACGTGATGGGAGTGTGTTGCATGGGCTTTTGGGTGACCAGGCATTATTTTGGATAGCTATCTGTATGCTGGAAAAGGGTCAGGAGAAGGATGGAGGCGATACGGCCACGATGGCGTTTATTTGGGGGTTTCTTGTACAGAGAAGGTACAGTACACATGTATCATGCAGCCACGAATCTCATTTCAGTTACAACACGAAACCCATGGAGAAATCGGGCTGTGTGCATATCGTTGATGATTAGACGTGACGTTGATATTTCCTCGGCATCTGGACGGGGCTCAGGGTCCGAGGAGAAGCGTGTGCCACTGATAAGGGCTACTGTAAGGGAGACGCTCTTCGATCCCACAACTCCTATCGATAGATGTGCACCGTGGAGCATTTAGCTTAAACCATAAGTGAAGCATGGCCGGATTGTTGCAATTGAACGACGTATTAGAGATCTATCTGAAGAACCATCCCTTCTTCTTTTGGCCCGCTTCTTCTGCAACCTTTGGCACTGGGGCTGTTTCCTTGACCCCATTTTCAGCAACTTTCTCCACTTCTCTGCCGGGATACTCGATATAATTCCACGCAGCATCGAAGAATAATGGTTTGACGGGTACTGGCTCAAGTTTAGGTGGGTAGGTGACGAGATTCTTGAGGTTGACTCCGTTGGCGGGATATTCGTGTAAACGTTCGATAAGCGGGGTCGTGTCTTCAGGTCTCTTGTCATCATTACTCGTGAGATTGGAGAGTTCAACGAGAGCTCTATATCGTTGGACTTCGCCGTCTAGGAGATCTTTTAGGCATTTCACTTCCGTTGGAGAGACTGAAATGTTAGGTGGTGCATCATCAGATGTGTCCATAGAAGAGGAGAGCTGGGAATACGCAGCATTGCATTTTCCCGATGCGTGTGCAATGAGGGCGAGGGCGTTTTTGAGGTTCGAGAGGAGAGCATGAGACCGAGCAATGGTGAGGCATCTGCACTTCATATTAGAATTTGAGTTACAAGGCAACCCGTGGTACATACTTTAGAGCAGAGAAGTAGTTCGCCTTTGCTTCGATTTCTTCCACGAATTCCGAGTCCGCCGCAACGCCGGGAAGTTCCTTGATCGATTCTAGACTTTGGAGGATCGCATCGTAAAGAACTGCTTTCTCTCTAAAATGGGCGAGTTTTCGACCTGTGCCTTCTTCCTTTTCATCGTGGGCCTTACCACTATTTGAAGTCGAAGCATTTGACGTTGCCCCGTCTCTCTCTCCGACCAGCACTCTGTTTCGGCCTATCCGCCAACTGATCATGTCGTAACTGACTGCCGTTCGCGTAATTTGGAGGCTTTGCATCCTTTTATCACCTGCCCCAACTCGCTCCCCGGACAACTCATCAATTGCCTGTTTTGTCGCATCAACCGCATCTTGGCTGAAAATGAGGACATCGTCGTAAGCCGCAGCTTTATCTTTAGCTTGCGCAGCACCGGTAGATGCTAAAGTTTGAGATAGCGTTTTTGTCGCACTCTTCACGGATCCTAGAGCTGTAGCAATTGTGGCAGCTTCTAAATCGACAGACCGGGATCTCCAACTGATTGTCTTTGGGACATCTTCAGTATCTGCGGTTTCCGCTCTTGCTTTCGTAGGCCGGTCATTCAGGACATCAGGATCCAATTTCTGTACTTGCGATACTAATTCAGAGTCGGACCTCGGAAAATTCTCACGGGCAATGGAAGGAACGGCCTTCGTTCGTGGTATCCTCATCTGATATGCGCCATATCTGATGCTCAGATCAATAGGGTCCGAGAGCAGATCTTTGAAGGTGTCCGATTTCGTGGCTGTAGCCAGCGCACAATATATAATTCTTGCTTCAGAATAACTCCTCACACATGGTTCCCAGCTTTGTTTTTCGAATTCCATGGCGCCAGTGAGGGCCGCCGCGTATGCTCGTGCTTCGAGGACATCCTGATCAGTTGCGCGAGTCGTTGACTGGTCTTGCAGCAGCTGGAAAAGATCATTCGCGTAAACCGTCGCTTTTCGAAGTCGAGATATTATATGCGATCGCGCAGATCCAGTTATGCCTCTCTTTTCTGCGGAGTGTATTTCTCGCATTGACATGGCATTTGACCACGCCCGTTCTGAGGTGAGGAGCAGCAAGGGCACGTATCTATTTGCGTCATTTGGCATTAGTTGACAGAAGCATTAGATGACTTGACACGACTAAACATACTCATGATTGCTACCGATATCTGCTGAAGTCACCGGCGCCTTGCTGCTGTACTTCGCGCGGGGTTTCGTTGCGATTCCAAGTTTCTTGCGAAGGTTGTGAATTCGATTCGACAGCTGTTTTCGATACGTCGCATAGTCCCCGTATAGCTTCGCCTTGTCGCGGCCGGAGACCACGAAGTTGGTAACCTCCATGCTTGTCAAGGCAGAAGTTTGTATAAGATATCTGATGCTTGAGCACTCGATGTCGAATTGTTGTGGTGGGGTCAAGTTTACAATTATTGGTGCCTTATCTAATAGCCTTATCGGCAAGGATCCAATCTCAGAATCGAACGATGGCAGAGGCATATCGGATTAATAACGGACCGCCACAGAGAAATAAGTCCCCGACCTGAATCGTCGTCAACTTCATCACTCTGCGATTTGTTTTTTTGAGAATTGCCCCATTGTCACTCGGACCATCTACTCAATGCCATTGCCTTCTCCCTATTATTTCCCCCCGTTCTTCGCTCTTCCAATCATGCTGAGAGGTAGTTTGTCGCTGCGTCTTCGAGTCCAACGGGTAACCTTAGCTAATCTGTTACCAAATCAGGTCGATAGCTTTTTCGATTTCACTTGAAGTTTCGCGTCCCAGAGAACGAATTTCTCCAGCACATACGCGGATAGGTTATGCTGGAGCGCACGGCGGGATGTCTAGAAACTGGCAGTCTACGGCGCCTTTTGCCATCATCCAGGAAATCTGTCAAAAGTCGCCGCACGCTCCACTCTGCCTTCTGGAATCATGCCGCGGGCGACCTTGAGTTGCCCCCCTTATGGGCAGCATTGGTGCATGGCGAAGATACTCGACAAGAACAGGTTGCTCAGGAGCAGAGAAATTCTGCTAGCAGCGGTGTCTTGTTCTTAGACTTCTTGTATCCGGTTGGAACATTAAACTACATACGAAGCTTTTCAGCATGGGGCTTGGAAAGAAAAGATGGACGGGCAAAAAATTCGCTCGGTCGACTCGGTCAACGATTGTATACCACGGACAATTCGGCGAATGACGAAGATATCATACCGAATGAAGAAAACGCCGGCGCGAAAGACGAAGCACCTCTCCTGGTTGAAGATGCAGAGACCAATTCGAATGATGCCCAACTCGCTTTGAGTCAAAGTTCTTTTCGCGCCGAGATGGACTCTTTGAAGGAAAATGGTTACGACCAAGCCTGGCGCCAGTACCTTACTCTCGATGGCGCTGGTCAGAATCTTGTTCGGAAAAAGATATTGATCTACTTCTCGACGTCGAAGCGTATTGTACATGCAGAACGAAGCATCGTACTCTTCAACAGCTTGACGGTTTTCGAGAAGGATTGCGAGGCTTATTCATGCGTTATAAACGCCTACATTCTGCTGCGGAATTTGCCAGATGCTATCCAGCTTAACAAGGAAGCTCTCGAGAAACTCCATATCCCTGTAGGCTCTGCAATACTATTCACCCATTTTGTCGATCATGGCCATTGGACGCGTGCGTGTATATTGTGGTGGGAACATGAGATCTGGTTGAAGGACAACGCAGGCGCTTCCAATAATATTTTGAAAGGAATTCAAGAACGCACCAACTTCATCGAACTAATCTGCTCTTTGGTTACATTCGCCAATATCAGGTTCGAAAACTCTGCGTTCGACAGCCAATTCCCAAGGCCCATCTTACTGGTCTTCGCAACGAATCTGGCGAGGATGGCCTTCGACGTGATCTTTCCTGATCAATTTGACAAGGGTCAATTTTTGACCCTATTCAGGCACCTACAAAGGTGGTCTACTATACCTCCCCTGGAGTTCGAAGAAATATTTCGCTGCCTCCTATCCTTGGGTCAAAAGTGGCTTGCTATCCAAATCTACAGAAAAATACGGCAAGGACAAGATTTTAAATTTACTCGTAAAACATTACATATGCTTATGAGGAATTTCAGTTTTGAGCATAACATTCAGGGGATTCAAGACGTTTTAGATGACTTTTACCGCTGTTATACAAAACCTTCACGGCTTGCGTATAAGTGGGCCATGACCGAGCTCGCATCTCGTGGGGATGTCGAGACTGTGCGTAGGCTTTTTGATGGCTACATGCTGCACTACACATCTCCGGAGCGCCCTATGGATGATCCTGGCTATTTGTCGTCTATTCTACAGGCTCACTCAAAACGCGGGGAGGTATCTGAAGTTATTAAGGTCTTCGATTCAATAACTGAACAATATGGACTCCAGCCAAATGTCATGTGTTGGAACATTCTGATCGCTTCCTACTGCAGGTTACAAGATTTTGACGGCGCGTTCGGGTGTTTCGAGGCCATGACAGCACAAGCAGGTCTAACACCTTCTGCGTATACATTCGGAACACTTATGGGAATTGCTTCGGAGAGAGGAGACCTGGAAGCTGTTCAGATCTTATACCGCAAGGCGCAATCTTCCAAAATTCAGATGACTTCCCCAATGGTTGACTGTCTCGTCAAAGTCCTCTTGGATAACGACGACTTTCCAGCTGCGGAGGATTTCTGTGAGAAAGCCCTCGAAATGCCGTTAAAGGGCTCACGTACGCGTATGTGGAACTACCTTATCGTCGCATGTGGTCTACACCGAGATTTAGAGAGTGCAAACAGAATCGTCCAACGCATGTCCCAGGCTGGAGTTTTACAAGATGAATACACGTATGCCGCCCTCATGCAGACATTGGCAATGGTGAGCCAACCGACTCAGGCTGCTGCCATTATGAATGAGGTGCTTCCTCGAGCTGGATACGAACCAAGCGCATTTCACTATGCCGTCATGATGGGTGCATACTTGGCGAGAGGAATGATCCCAAAGGTGTTTCGCATGTATGACCAGTATAGCAAACGAAAATTCCTCCAGCCAACCGCCAGTACGAATTCTCTTTTGATAAGAGCTCAGGTCGATCGAGATTCGTGGTTGCTGCAGAATGGCGAGGAGAAGGATCAGATTGGACGTGCTGTGGATATGCTCTTGCAGACTGCTTTCGATCCCCAAGACATGGCCGATAATGCTAGGAAAACCATTCCTTCCAATCCACTTGATATAGCATATCCGACTTCCCTGTACGGTTTTGTCATGTACTCCCTCGCACAGCAAGGAGATTTTGACGCAGTCACCCATCTTTACGAACGTTATAAGACCTTAGTGCCCTCCAATCGACATGATACCCCGCCGATTCAAATCATATCTGCGTTATTGATGACGAAATACCAAATGGGGGACGTGAAAGGAGTTCAACAATGCTGGGATCTGGCGCTTTCTAATTCCAGCACCCTGCAACGCTCAATATCTCCCCTCGCCCAATCTAGTGAGAATGGCGTAGGGAGTATGACGATTCGACCATCCCACAAGCACCAGTTAAATTTCGCTAAGTGTCTCTCAATGTACCTGAGATCTTTATCTTGGGGGGGGAATCATGATCAGATGATTAGAATAGTCGATTCGCTCCTCCAACAAGGCTTCGTACTGGACAATCACAACTGGAATACATATGTCGAGTGCTTGCTCTCGGGCAAGGCTAGAGTCAAAACTGCCTTCCTGGTGTTTGAGGAGAAACTTATGCCAAAATGGACTGGTTGGGCCAAGATTCGTAAGGCAATGCCTGGCGTAAAAAGCAGACTCCCTATGCATATACGCAATGCTAGGAAGGATGCACGCCACCTGCGGCCGTTGACAACCACTGCACTGGCCATAGCTCGCGAGCACATGAGAACAAAAGAGCTTGCTGTCGAAAGTCAGGCATCCCAATATCTATTGGAGGATATTGAGCGGCTATGCCCCAAGACACTATATCTTATCCAGACCATGCCTTTCACAGACGACATGGGAGAATTAGACATGCTGGAGAATTAGGGCTTGTTAGCTGTACAATAAAGCCAATTGTGAATGTATTATATGCTTTCGTGTATAGAGATAGTAATAGATAGAACATATAACCACTCATTAACACGCTAGAGGGACATGAGGTGTGGCTGCTGTGTGTTTGGTAGTGAGGGCTAGAAAGGAGAGGATGGGGAAGTTATATATCTTCTGAGCAACCGCATTCGAACCGCCATTCATAGTCCGCCATGGCATCGAAGAATGATGGCCCTGTTAGAAATCCTACATTGCCTGTTTTCCTCCCAGATATCATCAGTGTCACTTCCACCAAATCCGGTTCCAAAGTGCAGGAAAGACAAACCCGGTTCAGCCGTGCCCCGCGCGAAAAGAGCACTCACAGCCGGACAACTTATCGCATTGCCCATCACGGCATTGCGCGTGGCTATCGCTGGGAACCCTTTGACCACGGCACTGAGGATCGAGGCGAAGAGACCGGTGCCATTGCCATTGCCAGCTGCTCCTTTCGTGAACTCCTGGTCCTCTTCTCTTCCAGCTGCCGAGGTCGTTGTGATGTGTACGAGGGGATGGAGGGCAAGCTTTTGGGGACTATTGTGGCACAGACATGGCTCCGTGGTTCGAGACAGTGAGGAGCCGATCTCTGGCGATGGGACTTGGAGGGATCTAGCCTGTCCATAGGATAGGATGATGTCCCTCTCATAAAGCGACACGTCGGAGAGCTCAGGCGTAGTTTCTAATCACGATTAAACGATTGTGTGGCAGTAGCCGTTTCGAGGAGACAATAAATAAGCGATATTTTTAGATCAGATGAAAACTGGAACATGGACCCAGTTACGAGGTTTGCTGCAATACTGGCCTGCTCGGGGTTGATGGAAATTATAATGACTCTAGATTCTAATATACTTGTAAGAAGATAGTCTGAGTCAAGCATGCCAAAAAATCATTCAAACTCCAGTAGTACCCCCCAAATATGATACTTCAAAAGCACCGCATTCTCTATGAGCGTTGTAATCTTCAAATTCCGGGTATAACCTGTGTCCGAACGACTCCCGTAGTAAAGTTCAAATCAGAGGCTATCTTGCCTCTCTTTTGTGTTCTGTAGTCCGACTCCAAGGCCACGTAATTTCTTGGCTAGTAAGCCTTCATCAGGGAAGGTTGAGAACGCGTTACCACCATATCCGACATCCCCCTTCTTTAGCTTGCCGTAACCTTCAATGCCATGGGATTCGCTATCCCAAGACATAGAGAGGTCTCCAAGCGATGTAAGCGGCTGGCTGCTTTTACTAGAAGTCGAAGACTGCATGTCTATTTGTACTTGCTCATTATCTTGGTTTAGCTTCCTGCTAAGACTGAAAGGAATCGGTTGAATTGGTATCGCGCCAGATGTTTCTGGGCCTGATCGAAAACCAGAATCGCCACCTAATCCCTTTTCCAGAGCCTGGGTAATGCCTTCCATAGGATCATATGTACGTCGTGAAACTCCGAGCGCAAAGCCAGAACTTCGCCGTCGATATGCTTTTTCAGCTGTGAGACTTGCACCGGCTCCTCCTGCAAGAGAAAATGCATGGGCTGAATCTCGGCCTGGTTTATAGACGCTGAATCGAGGCTCAGGAGTGGAAATCTCATTCCGTAATTTCTCCTTGCCGTCTGGCACTCGATTCGCAAAAACAACTCTAATACTTTTGTATAAATAAAATCGACCGCGCGAAGGTGAACATATATGTATGTGTACAAGGTATCGAAGAGTAGGTCGTTCGATAGGATTCGTAACGGTATTTGGAGAGGTGGACGATAATGCCGTGTCAATCACTGGACCGGCAGAATATATTCGCTGGCGAATGAATGTCTTGGTTCCAGGTTCCATGCCAGCAAGATCGTATGGGATCAAGAACAGTTTCACAGCAGTCTTGTTTGGGTTCTTGATGACAATTTGAAGTTGTCCCTTTTCTGGGATTCTGTAGCTTCCACCCGGAGGTGATCTTGGAGAGGGTGATCTACGCTTTTGCTTCTCAGCTCTACGTATCTCTTGATCCGTAAGTTGATTGGTGTTTGGCCCTTCAAGCATATCTAGATCGTCGGAATGACCCCGTATGATGGTGGAGCTTACACGTTTTCGTTTACTCCCTTTTGACTCATGTGAGCTTGGAAGCCCATTTTCGAGATCGATTTGCCCAACATAGGGGCTTGGACCATCCTCAGATTTTCCAACTCGACCATGACTAGTCGTCTCGTAGCTGTAGAATACCGCCGGAAATGGTAGCGTTACGTGAGCCGGACACCGAAGACTCGACTTGCACTTACCGAGACCTAAAACACCAATCTGAGCAACGAAATCGAGTGGCTTCGATGGTGTGGTGGACATCCGACCACGTAAAATACTCTCTTCATAAGATCCCACCATGGAAGCATGCAATGGGGAGCTTTCCGAGTAAGACGGTCGTCTTGAATGGAGGAAATTAGGTGTGCTAGGTGTGCTAGGTGATGCAGGGGGAAGTGGTGTCGGATTGGAAGTGAGGGAACGGCGTGGCTGGTGTGCTTGGTATGGACAAGTCGAGTCTCGTCGTAGGTGAGGCAAGGGTCTGCTGTAGCTCAAAGACGTTGGTATAGACGGTGCCGACCGCATGGAATGCGAGGTTTGGAGGGTATGGCGCCGTGATCTCATTTGTGAAGCTGGCGTGATATCTATAGGGTTCATGAATGCAGACAACTCAAGATCCTCGTTGCTCTCGGATTGAACTAGTGGGCTAGTTGGTGGTTTTAATACAAAGCTAGACGAGTACGAGGATGACAATGAAGGTGGTCGTGAGCGCCAGGCTGGTTCAGTATCGAGTGAATCCACGGGTGGAAATCGCGAATCAAGCTGAAAAGGGGAGAAATTTCTAGGGGATGATGTAGCAAGCCATGGCTGCCCCTCTGATCCGAAAAGTCCATTATTTCTTGTCAGGAGAGTCTGACCAGCAACACTCTCCTGTGGTCCTTCGGTAAAATCGCCACTATGCAAAGCTGATCTCGGTCTCTCAATCTGTAATCCAGCCTGCGCTTGTTCGAGATGTTCCTCCTCGTATGGTCGCGCTTCCAGGATATTCGGGGAGGGCAATAACGGAGAGGAATTCGGAGGGTTTGGTGCTTGTTTCTTGGGAGTGACATTGGTACTGTCGAGCAGTGATTCAAGCTAGGGAGAGTCAGTTATTTCCGGGACACGAATATTAGCTGAAAGAATGGCAACGCACGTTTTTGCTTGGTAGCCAAGTAGGACTTTCACCCCTTTTAAGTCGCTCAATTAGTTCTGCTCGATCCGATGTTCCATGGATTGGGAAGGAAAAGCCATTGCTCGGGGAGCTAGCTGGATGATTCACAAACATATCTGGCACCGGCCCTTCGCATAGTTCGGTTCTGATGCTCTCCTCCGATAACTTCCTTCCCATAGACACGCTTTCAAGCGGCGTGGTCGGTCTAGGAGGAGTCTTCGTAGGTGATTCTGGTACTGGTGCATCGTGGGCAGCGCCCAAGTCGTCATCTTGGAAGATAGGCATATTGGATCTCCCCAAATGATCTAATGGGCAATCATCATATACGCATCGTGGAGAGACTGGAAAGTGCGGTTCGCGAGATCCGTCGGTGAAGATTCGAAGAAGGACAGCCCTTGAGGATCTTCTTCAAGCGGGAGGAAGTACAGTATCCGGCTTTGTGCTGGCGTGGCGTGTGGCAGCTGCAAGACTTTCATAAATCGAGCGCTTGGAGCTCAATTCATAAGTTTGAGGCGATTTTAGGATTCGTGCATGAGTTGGGCGGTAAAAGGCAAAGGGGATTCTACCGTGGAGTCGTGGACAAAGTCGGTGAATATGTAAAGGGAAAGTGTCTGGACGTAGAGATTGTAGAGATGTAGAGACAATACGGAGTACTGTAATCGGTGGCCCTCTCGGGGAAACATCGGGCGGCCGCTACTTCATTTTCTGTCACTCGTGTCATGCTCGCACTTCTCTCTTGCTCGCACCTCTCACTTGCTCGCGACAAGTCGAGGCAACGAGAATTGGTTGATTTTCAAGCATGACCATGGCGCCAAAGCGAAGTTGTGATGAAGATCAAGGCGGTCGCGCGCCCAAGAAGCATCGGTCCGGCTTCAAAGTTGGCCCAGATCATCTGCCTGACGGAGTCCACAGAAGAAAAGGTTGGCACCCTCCAAGTCAACGACTATCCCCCCAGCCAATTACTTATAGGCCATAGTGATCAAGATCAAACGGGATCTGATACACAAAGCGAAGGTCATGAAGTCCTACAAGAAAGTGAAATCACAAGACGTTCCAAGTACAACCACCGAGCCACGATCAATCCCAGAGCCTGCCTCGCAAGAACTCCATCCAGATCGACAAGCGGCCCTGGATCAGCCTCGAGAAGACACACCGCCTCGAGAAACCCGCCGGCCTAATTCGCATCAAAACCAGAGGAGGAAGCCATCATACTTTGAGAAGGAACAGGCGTACGCGGCAGAGAAGAGAGTCGAGGCCAAGGCAAGAAGAACGGAATTTGAGAGAAGACAGCAGGAGAAGGCTGAGAAAGTGGAAAGTCGAGAGAAGTTCCGAAAAGCTATGGCCAAAGCGCGGACGGGTGGAAAGAATGGACAACGAAAATTAGGACGGGAGAGTAAAGTGTTACTTGAGAGGGTGAAGCAGGTCGTTGGGAGTTGAGGTTGGCTTCGAAATGTTCAATCCCGGCCCAGCAAAGTCTAGACATTTGCCGAGCTACATGATGGAGGGAGCCACGGAAGTAGGCTTTCACGGAATCTGATGGTAGTAATCCTTTTGTGCTTGTAAAGCAAGTCGGCAATCTTGCTGTGAGAGGACCAGGTGTTGATTTGATGCCCCGATGTTATAGCTGGAGACGTATACCCAAAACGCTTGGTCACAAGATGTGATCTAAAAGTCAAGACCGATGAGGACTTATCATGTCATAGTCAATTTGGTCTGAAAAGAGACGCTATTGAATATGATTCAACCATCAGGCTCGAACATATCTTTTCAAATCTGTGTCTCAGTGCAAGTCGCTATACTTTCCCTTTTCGGTTTAATCACAACATCGCGTCAAATACTTCCTCTGCCATCTATTTGCTAGCCGTCGGATTTACGCAAGGGCTTAGCCTCTGTCTACTCTATAAGTACTACCTTGTGCTATACTTTCTGTCCTCCTACAACCACAAACCTGAAGTTGGTTCCTTCTGCCCGCTCTTGAAGGCCCCCTACATATCAATCCCGTCATTCTCATCATTCACTTCGCCGTCTTCACACCTCTCTCACCTTCAACATTCGCCTTCTGCGCTTTTGCCCATTGCATATTATTCGCCTTACCCTTCATTGCTCTCATTCAAACTCAACATAATCATTCATGTTCTCGAAATATGGCGAGAACAACACCCAAACAATCACAGACGCTCCAACAATTCCTCAAGAAGGAAGTGCTCAGTCAACAAATCAAGCATCCCTCCGACACTCGAACCAGACACTCGAGAAAGAGCCCTGCTACTCCACTCGCCGAGGAGAATTTTGACGGGCTGAACGACGATGACCCAGAGCTTTACAGAGCCAAAAGTGACGACGCCGACAGTTTATTTGGTGATGGGGTCACCGCAGATGAAGAGCAAAGAAAGCTAGAGGTTGAGCAGTTTCTCGCCAAAGATGAAGCTCAGCGAAAGAAAGCAAGGCAAAACAAGGTCCGCAAAGATGACACAAAGGTCACAGGGTTCAAGGACGAATTGCGGATCTTGATCATCGCAGAGCTTGAGGCTGGAGATCGTGAGAAGGCGTTGATCCAACGGCAGAAGGGTGCTTTAATTCAAGAGATACGCTTCTTAGAAGCTGAAGAGCAGAACCAAAAGTTCCACAAGAGAGGGCTTTCTAAAGGTATGTCAACGAGAAACTTTGCCTTTGACTGTTGAGTAGTGAAACTCGAGCTAATATCTTGTGAAAACAGCTGAGCTACAAGCTGAAGTTGACGCCCTCCCACCACCAATCACCGGCAAAGAGAGGCGTCATATCGCAAAGGCTCGTAAGAGGGCAGAGGAGGTCATGTTCAACCCCCCTGAAGAGGTGGTTAGTAGTGAAGAAACCGACAATGACAACTCGGCGGGTCCAAATCCCAGCAAAGATTTAGGCAAATTTTCACTCGGCGGTTTAGGCGAATTAAGCGAACTAGGTGATTCACACGAGAATTCACCCGGCAATGTATCAGTCTTTACAATCATTGACTCCGAAGACGAACCACCTGAAAATGCCCTATTCCATTCACACCATCCCATCACTCCTCATAAACCCTCCCTGAACCCCCTGCAACATTTACCACCCACCCCAAGCCCTAAGAAACGCACCCGCTCTTCACGAAACGCCCCCTCCTCCGATGACGACCTCGACGGCGAAGAGCGCCTTCAACTTCACGGTCCCCCTCCTCCCCCTTCCAATAAGGCCAAAACCAGCAAGAAGCCATCCCTCGAACTCACCGGTCGCTGGCACAGCACCAATCACGACTATCTCCCCGAGGGATACCTTACCAGTGAAGATCCCGCGGCTGATCATCGATTGAGGGAGTTGTGCCGTACGAATGATCCGAGGGATAGAATGGAGTTGGCCCAGTTTTTGAAGGCGGCTGCGAAAGCTGATAGGGTGAAGAAGCATCTGGGAAGGTGAGATAGGGCGGAGAGTTGATCAGGGCAAGGGAAGGTGGATTTTATGGTAGAATATCGAATATTTCTTAGGGGAGAGCGAATTGATATTTAGGGAATTCTAGGCATAGCGTTGGTTTTTTAGATAGAGCTATGCACCTTATAGAAGTACTTAATTATTAAAGATGATCTTAAGGCGAGGATAAAGCTATTAGGATTGCTAGCGTCGTGTCATTTAATAAAAACATCCAAGTGTATGTCCTTAAGGTACAAAATAAAATTGGGCTATAGCGAGATAAGACATAAGAGAGAATAGAAGAATTTATATATTTCAGATCACCTTAAAGGCGAGGATGATATATTAGGCTTTGCTATCGTCGTGAGGCTCACAATAGTATCCTACAACGAAAATTCGATATAATTCAGGTAAAGATTTGATATAGTAAGTACTACTTACTCCCAACATTATACATTTTATATGATTGTGCAGCGCTGTGATTTTGTGTGCGAGAGCCTCACAAACAGTGCTTTCAAACCAGACTTAGAGCAAGAGTAAACAGAGGACACTCTACCTCGCAGACTTGTCAAGTTAATAGCTAAAAGAGTCCTGTCAAGGTCGAGTTTGAAGTCTTAAAGTTAACATAAGCTATCACGATAGCATCATTGCAGGTCCTTTTAAGTCTCAACGAAGACACATGGATCTGTCACTCACGTACTTGTGTACTGTTCAGAACCCAGGCATCACCGAGGAACGAGTACGGAGCTGAAGAGGACCTGACCGTGTAGACTCTGGTTACACAGACCTTAGCTTTTCTGCGCACCCCATCCTGCATGCATGCTGTCGTGAACCCAGGGATCTTCGGTCCGCAATCCACCAGAGTAAACATGTTCGATTGGATAGCCCAGAAATCCCATCACCTTCCACGGTCAAGGGAGCCTGGTTTTCTTGGGAGATTCCCCATCGGTTGAAGGGCAGACTCGACATCCCTTTCTTGCAGCCCTCCAGCATGGTGCATCTCCGAAGCGAGACTAGATGGGTAAGCTGAGATGAGATTTAAATCCTTGTTTAGTGATGACTATGCCTAACTAACAAAGGTAGGAAGGAAGGATGGTGTTTTTCACTCTGCTTCGGATGTAAGCGAGTCCTCCAATTCATGTCAGTACTCAAGGGGGCCATGGATTGATGGCTTGCCTAAGGTATTGGCTTGGTCGCCGTGGTTGGTCACCCTAACTCCGGGTTCCTGATAGATATCTAGTACCACAATGTGGGAAAAAGATCACGAGAGACTCAGAGAAGGGATTTTGAGCTGCTTTGATTGTTCATTCCAAGCCAAGTGATATCGAGCTGGGACCTAGAGTCTAAATTGTCGCTGAATTGCACCACAATCTTCTATTGCACAAAAAGAGAGATAATATAATACCTCGCAGCTTGGGCACAATCCATGCCCGCAAAATCTTGGTACGGTTCACTGTCTACAATTCCTCCAAGCATCCCCCTGTAGCCTCTCGGCTGTTGTAATATTGCTAATGGACTTCTCCACCACCCAGCGTTGAAGTTGTAAACTTTCATGGAAATTTGGTCCAATAGTTCTGGTGTATATACTTAGTAAAGATATGACAAGACGTGAGATATGGACTTACCCTTGTCCACCATTTTGAATACTAGAGGAGTGTTCATTTGTGTCTGCCCTTGACGACTCCCCTGATGTCACATCTGTTGCAGATCTAAGTAGAGTATGAGTTATCACAGCTGAGGAGGAAATAAACTCCAAGACTCACTGGGAGTGTATGCCATTGACTGGTGTATTGCTTTGTGTTTCTAATTCTCGAGGCATGGTATTTTTGGTTGTGATTGGAAAGAAGTGGAATGTTAGAAGAGCGGATACCAAGACTTGGTTCTATTAGCGGCGTTAAACATTCCTTTATAAAGCTTCGGAATTTTGCTATGCTGATGAGTCTCAATCACCTCAGAGTAGCCTCTGCATGGAGGGATAAGAACGCAGGCTCTACAAATCTCACGACCTCCGCGTTTTCACCCCCAACTCTATTCTAGAGAGCAAGAAGTCCAGGTTCATCATCATCCAATTGAATAACAAAGACGACCCTAGGAAGCCTGGAACGCCGCATTTCAAAATAACATGGAGCATCAATTCCTACTTCCTGACGGAACTGAGTAACTTGGTGTCAAGAATGCCTCCTTAAGCGATAGGGCTACGGGAAGGACCGAGTACTCGTAACTTCAACCATAAATATCGGACACTCCTTAGGTTAGATATGGGCTATTGCGGCTAGGTGCATCCTTACCTCATCCTTTAAACCCATATTTTCGACAACGTCTATTTTACACCACGTGGTAGTTTCTTGTTACAGATCTGCGTTGGTGCTCAACTGTCATTCAGCATAACCGCTCCAATATTCCATCGGTTATTGTTTCACTGGAGCTGATGATTTGACGAAAGAGGAATGTGAGTGGTAGTTGCAGCATTCAGAGCAGGAAATGATTGGCCGTTGGAGTTGGAGGTCGCAAGCTGGAAAGCACTCTCAGTGCCGGCTGACGCCGAGAAGGGTTAGAGTGTTGTGTTCTGGGTGAACAGAGTTGTATTTTTAAGAACATAGAAGCCCTCGGAAGTGCGCTTCTTGTCTACCTAAACTATACCTAATTTGGTGGCTCATCACCCAATCAGATCTGTTCCCTTTACACTGCCTAATTCTTGATAGCTGACCGCAGCTTGGTTGTTTACCATCCATCGTAATGATCCTTGTACGGGATATGTCCGCTAACGTACCCCTGATATTTGGGAGATACGAGAAGCGAAGATACTCGAGCCGTATCAACATCGAAAGGCAAGTACTGTCACCACAGTAGCTTACACTCGGCGACCATATTTTGATTTTTGACGCTTTTGTATCCCATGTGGAAAGAACGCCGGAAGTCAGCCAAGGACCGCAGCGACGCATAAGGCTCTCTAAGATCTCACCAAGCTACCTACAACATAGACATCACACTCTAATATATTCCCAGATCTTTGAATCCAACGATATCAGGGGTGCGACTTCTTGATCCACGGGATATCTGCCGGGGAAGTCCAGGGACCAGGTTTTGTTCGGGAGTTGGTTCAAACGGGGGATTCTCCTACAGTGGTTCATAGAATTAACGGTGTCTAAAGAATAGCCTGTGACATCAATTTCTTATCCCAAAACTCCAGGCTTCCTATTGTTCGAGACACATCTTTTCTGTCACACGGGGATGATCGACATCAGCTGAATTTCAACCAGTAGGCGAATTTCGATCTTTGATATCAGATTCAACAGTGCTCAGAGCAAGCACGATCAAACTCGGAGAGGAAGAGAAAGACGTCAACATTTAGCGAGAGTCAACTGGAATAGGACATCGGGGCAGTATTGGATATAGCTGACCTATTGCAAGCGAGGACTTATGCCGATGAAGGCTGAGCAGCCAAAATTGCAGCGATGTAGGGATCCTCAGGACAGCTACCACCATCTCGTAGCGTTACAGACCCTTTCTATCTATTTTGAGGTCGGATTATTGACCCCAAATGTTGATGTTTTGGAAGGGGGCAGAAAAGGGGGCAACAAGCGAGCAATCGGCGAGACTTCGGGCTCGCCGTGGCGATGCAGGGGAGATAACCTAGTAAGTTTTGGCGATCAGCTCTCCCCCTTTCTCCTAGAACATTCCCTACCTAGAAACTCGCCTCAGATCATCTGCCAGTATCCAGTGCCGAAGTTTCAGCTCTGTCTCTCGGTGTGCGACACTGGCCATACCAAGCCAACTCATCCATGCAAACCCCTTGTCGTAGCGGAATGAGAGGAAAGGCGGGGAGGAGAAGTGGGGAACGACCCCTCTTGAAGACACTGTCATGCCATCGAACCTCCCGTGATGGTCAGCATTGATTTGGCTTCAAAGTTTATGTCTTTTGAGTAACTTTGTCAACATCTGCTCATACCTAGAATTGGCGCTACGTCTGTGCCGACCCTGAACACCAAGTAGTGAACCTTATACCACCAAACCTCGGGAAACCAAACAGCTTTCAACCATTAAAAAGAATGGCATCAAATAATGCTCCGGGTGTTGGACAGGACTCGAGATTCGATCCGAACTTCACACGCCATGTCATCGAAGCGACTGGCCCAAAGACAACGCCACGCATGCGAAAGGTTATGGCAAGCTTGATCCAACATGTCCACGACTTTGCTCGAGAAAACGAGATTACTATCGACGAATGGATGGCGGCTGTTGACATGATGAATTGGGCGGGCCAGATGAGCAATGATAAGAGAAATGAGGGACAATTGATGTGTGATGTGATTGGCCTGGAATCGTCAGTAGACTCTTAGGTGCTAGTTGAATAGGCAATCGAGGACTGACTAGGAGATTTACAGACTCGTGGACGAGATTACCTTCAAGATGGCGGCTGAAACGGACGATTCTGCTACCGCAAGTGCTATTCTTGGGCCATTCTTCCGACATGACCACCCCATCCTCGAGAACGAGTCTACGATTGTTCACGGCGTTGATGATGGTGAAATTGCATACATGCATGGAATTGTCAGAGACTTGAAGACGAAGAAGCCGGTACAGGACGCTTGGATTGATGTTTGGCAAGCCTCAACAAATGGACTCTACGAGCAACAAGACCCAGACCAAGTTGATCTCAATTTACGGGGAAAGTTTAAGACTGATCAGAATGGATATTATGCCTTTTATTGTTTACGTCCAACACCATATCCGATTCCATACGATGGTATGCAATCCTTTTGTGCTATTGAAGAGTTACACTAATCCACTTTTAGGTCCGGCTGGAAAGCTCTTGAAACTGCTAGACAGACATCCCTATCGACCAGCGCATATCCACCTGATTGTGAGTTCTCATAACCTGCAAGGTAATGATTTCATCTGACAGCGATCGCAGATCCAAAGAGACGGTTACAAACCAGTCACGACTCAGATCTTCGACTCTGAAGACCCTTATCTTGGGAATGACTCTGTTTTCGCGGTTAAAGACTCCCTGGTGGTCGAGTTCAAGCCACTGAAAGATAACCCAAAGGCGGTGCGGGAACTTGAGTATGATATTCTACTCGCACCGTATGAGAAGTAGAATGTGGCTTAGGCCAATCCTACGGCAAGGTAGCATCAAATAGCATTCGCGCTCAAATCTCACCCCTTCACTCGAAGTGATATGAATCTACGTTGTGTACCGAGGGCATTCTGTTCACTTACTATTTTCGCATGGAAAATCATAATCTATAGGCTCAAAGTCACAGAACTGAAATACGACCAAGGAAACACATACAAATGTGCCCCATCTCGGTCTTCTGTCCCGTCCTTCCTTTCTCAAATCAAAACCTCCCAAAAAGGAAAAAAAGGAAATAAAACACAATAAAAACTTTTCAAACCATACCGACCCGTTGGTCAGTCTAGAACCCCCCTTGCCCCGCCCCTCCAGTGGGAATCTTTGTCATGTCGTATGGTATGGTTCGTTCTTAATCGTTCGACCTTGGTGTATTTGTCGATGGCGTGTTAGTCCTCGCTTAAGTCCTGAATCAGGACTCAGGGGTCCTGATTTAGCCCGGCCCCAACCCGACCTTTACCACCACACCATGCGCACAAATCGATGGCGCGCAGCTACATTTGCGTTCCCCTAGACGAGAGCAAGATTCTTAAGACAAATAGTTGTGTTATCATATTGTATGTTGATCCTATTCAGGTTTCCACCACAACCACGCTCATGTATCCACACATTATGTTCTCTGCACCATGAAGCCCTCGAAATACCTCGCTATCTCAGCTACATCCTCGATCTCTCCAATCCATCCCACATATTGATCTGGTCTCAACACAACCAGACATCCCTTCCCTGGATCAACCCCGTAATTCTCGTACGCATGTCCATGGCCCTCGTGGTAGCTCATGTCATCTACATACACTTTCCAGTAATCCCACCCCTCCTTCTCACTGTACGGATGGAAGATATCTGGAAAGTCAAACAGCTCGGTCTCAGAACGAGGGGAGGAGTGAATAGTGAGGATCTCGATGATGGAATCGATAGATGTGCCTGGTGGCGTGAAGCGGTAGAGGAACGAATCTTTGGCAGCAAGCGATGAGCCCAAGTTCTTAATGCGCTTCATCTGAGATGCATTCGCAACATCGCCAGCGAAGACGACGATCCTCCAGCGCCCGTCGCTCTTTAGCATTTCTTGAAATTGCCAAGGTCGTGCATCCGCTTGGTTGAGGACTTGGAACGAAGGCATTCGCATGCCCGTCTTGATATTCCTGGCGAGTTTCGCATTCCCAATGACACGAGCACCATTGGGATTCTTCACACTTACATCAGTGCCATCGCCCTGTTCAGCAGCATCTCCATCTTTGGCAACGATGACACTAGCACCGTAGTTAACGGCCACACCGCTAGCAAACATGTTGCCCTTTTCGAACGCATCCTTGAATTCCTCCATGCTGATTCCTGCTTCGTCCATGACGTCCTTGGCGGGACGGCCTGAGAAGAGACGCGAGAATTTATGGTCGAATGCTATGAGATCTTGGGCTATGCGACGACGCTCAGACTGATAAGTTTTGAGGATGGAGCGGTTGGCTGTGCCATTCAGTACCGAGGCAATCTTCCAACCTAGATTGTATGCTGTAGCTTCTGTCAGAATCGCGGTGGCAAGCACGAAGTTATGGAACATACCATCCTGCATGCTCACATTCATTCCTTGGCCTGCTTTGGGAGAATGCGTATGTACCGCATCGCCAGCGAGGAATATTCGCTCATTCTTGGAAAACTCAGACCCTACCCTCTGGCCAATTTGATAGGCTGTCCACCAATCGCAATAATCGTAAGTAATTTTGTATGGTGCGATGGTTTTCTGAGCACATTCGAGGATCATCTGTGGGGTTATGTTTGATCGATCAAGCTATGCTTCATGAGTATAGTACTTTCGAAGGAAAGCCATAGTTCATAGGACTCACTTTGCCGCCCCCCCTTTCAGTCGTGGTCATCTGAATATAGAGGCGGACGAGCTTGTTCTCCCGAGGAATCACCATGACACTTCCTGAACTGGCAGAGTGGATAGCGCATCGCATACGAATATCGGCTGTTGTTTCGTCAGTATGCACGCAACTTCAATCATAACAGAGACCCACGAAAGTCTGTTATTGGTATGATATCAAGCACTCCCCTGAATTTACAGATTAGCCTTGAGCTCTGCGATTCTCAGATTACTTACCAGACGTAGTCCGTCTGCTCTCCTTCTAGCTTGTACCCTAGTTGTCTACGAGTCCATGAATGGGCCCCATCGCAACCAATCATGTACTTAGCCTTGATAGTCTCACGCGTTCCGGTTTTAGCATTCTGAGAAGCTCTGTTCAATAGATCGTCGGTGTCGTCTGCTGAGATGTTACTGCGGAAAAGACCATCTGATTTGGCTGTGCCATTGGTCGCTTGGCTTTGATCCGGATTCAGTTCTTCCTCAGAAAGATGTTGCAAAGTGACATCGATCGGATAAGTGTCCACATCTTCGGCAAGAGACTCATCGAAAATGAGTGCTTCGGGGAGAACTCCACGTTCTACTGTGATGTCGCTATGCTCCTTCAAGGAGTCGAGAAAGAAACGCTCAATGCGACCTGTTCCATTCTTGTCAGTAGTTGATTAGGCTACCTGCCGACCTCGTGCTTGCCTTGATGTAGGACAACCTGCTGAAAACGACTAATCTTAGGAATTGTGTCCGGGATTCTGTCTGATCGGCGAATGTTGCCATCAGCGTCTGGGTTCCAAAGACAAATCTCAAGCATATGGTTGCTCTCCTTCCAGACACGGTCTGCAAATCCGAATGAGTCGAAAATCTATATTTGTCAATCTATGAACTATGGTTACACGTCCAAGGATCTTGTGATAACCTTACCTCCAGTGTACGACATTGAAGTCCATCAGCTTGTCTGTGGGTTCAGAATGTCATTGCAATTCCAAGAGACTTCTTGTTGACATGAACAAACCCGTTAAAGATCTTGGTTCCTCGCTTATCAATGATTCTTGCTCTGATCCCGCAACGGGCCATCCAAGTCGCTGCCATAAGCCTATGAATACTACTGTTAGCAAAGAAACCGAATGCTACATGTAACTTACCCTGCAGGGCCGGCCCCAACTATCAGGACATCGATCTTAGAGTCTCCCGGAGCCATAATGACACAATCGACTCTTTATCGGCACGACTTGAATGTGTTTTATGATAGAAATATATATGAAAAGCTCAATACAGCATCAACCAACAAAGAGATTATATTGGAGGGGGTACAGCATTTCTGGAGATGTGGGATATTTGGTATGGTTACCCCTTGGTACGGGTATAGGAGGGGAGGGGAGGGGTTATCCCTTGGTATTGGTAAGTTAAGGTTTCGCGGAAGGCTTCCGCCTGTGACACATGACCACGCCTCCCTTTCGATGGTATACCGAGGTGATCACCATATGGTACAGTACATTGTAACATTGTAGTCAACCTGAGAGAGGTGAAACAGTCCAACGCGACAAAAGCTGTTGCTAGAAAGCCGACATTGTGCCGAGTCACATGAGAGCCTCATGACGTTCCAGGTTCGAAGTGCTTCAATTCCCGTCTGGATCTTTTGACTCAAAGAAAGCCATCAAAATTTCGTTTCATGCCTCAGCTAATGGTTGCGAATGAGTCCGGACACACGAGGTCTCTCTTCTTCTCCGACGACAAACAGACTGAGGGACCGCGCGCGGTGACAGTCTTCTTACATGGACTTGGGTCATCTTCTTGCTTCTATCAAACGATAATACCCTCTCTCACCAAATTCACAAGATGCCTTGCAATAGACTCTCCAGGCTCAGGACTTTCTGAGATTGACGAAGGCAGCTCCTCATTGCTTGACACAATCTCTCAAAGCATTTCTTCAGTGCTCAAACACCTCGACATTCAAGACCAGGTGGTCGTCGTTGGGCATTCGATGGGTTGTATAGTTGCAACTAGTTTCGCAGCTAGGAATCCTCATCTCGTTAAGGCAGTTGTGCTATTGGGACCCGTTGATCCATCCCCATCGCTAGAGGATGTCTTTCGAAAGAGGATAGCTGTTGTAGAAAAAGGTCCGTTGTGTTTTGAGTCTTTTCTCCATATGCCTATGGACTCAGAAGCAAAAACTGACGATACATTAATACAACAGACGGACTCGAACCGCTTGCTAACAGTATTCCTACTGCTGCGACCGGCTCAAAAGCAGGATCCCTCCAACACGCCTTCATTCGGTCTCTAATTCTTGGAACCTCTACCCAAGGCTACATTCAACTTTGCGATGCTATCGCCACAGCCAAATCACCGCTATATTCTTCAATCAATGTTCCGTTGCTCATTATTGCTGGGATGGAAGATAAGACAGCACCAATGTTAGGATGTCAAAACATCTTAAAAGCTTACAGGACCATACAAGAGAACAAAAGACTGGAAGTGTTAGATGGGGTGGGTCACTGGCATTGTGTCGAAGCCCCCGACCTTGTAGCTCATCTTATCTCTTCGTTTGTTTCGAGGACAATTTAAATCGCCTGGATTGTGTAGAATGCCAAGAATCAATTCTGAGGCGATATATCTAACACGCCATTCATCGATGGAATCTACCCTCTGCACAAGACCAATGGAAGACAATTTATTCCAACGCCTACATGTTCAATGTCCCGCGATTATTCTCATAGTATTCTTTGGCCCAAGATGAGGCGACAAAGGATCTGAATACCCCTCTTTGTTTTTTCCTGTGTGCGTCATTGAGGTGGCCCACCGGTTATCTCAGCACGCTGCTAGCAATTCAATCGTTTGTCTCTTCGTTATCTAAATATTCCAAGCAACCCCATATCTTATCTGTAATCAGTTCACAGAGGCTATCGGCGAATTGATCCATGGATTGTTCCACTCTACTGTCATCGATCCCACTTTTGCTGACAGTTGCCCGATCTCTTTCGAGAACAACTCCACCTCCCAACAACAATCAATATAAATAAACACCAATCCAGCCACAGTCTCTAATTTGTATTTGTGTATATTATCTTTCCTGATTATCGTTGACGGTTTTTGTTGTTAATCAAAGACCTGCCATTTTGCATCGACATATTGGCACGATACGGTACATACTCACCTCCGAAAAATCTCAATTAGTCGAACAAGATGGCAGCTGAGACCTGGGAAACTGCCGCCCGAAAATGTCGTGACATACTCAAGAAATCAGTACCAGCGCAATATCTTATGGAAGAGTCAAAGCTCCCGTCATTGTCAACACTTAATGTTACCACATTTCCAAAAGAAAGTGGAATGCTTTCAAAAAAAGAATTGGAGATAACCAAAATGAGTGCTACTACTTTGGCAGAGAAGATGGGAGTAGACCAATTTACAGCAGAAGAAGTTGTGGTTGCTTTCTTAAAGAGAGCGGTACTGGGTCATCAATTAGTAAGCTTCTTCTTGTCAACTGTTCTCTAGAAAGTTTAATTGGAAGAGAAGACCAAGCAAATTAAGCCAGTGCTCACACACTTCTAGCTCAATTTCGCGACGGAGTTCATGGCCGAGGAGGCCATTGCTAGGGCCAAGGAGCTTGATGAATACAAGAAGAAGACTGGAAAGCTTATTGGACCTCTCGTGAGTCCCCCCTTGTTAGACAACATTGACTATGTATCTTTTAATTTGCTTATCTTTTGGTCCTCCACTCTAGCATGGCGTTCCAATTAGCGTCAAAGAGCATATTGGCTTGAAAGGCCGCATCTGTAACACCGGTTACGTAGCTTGGTAAACCCTTGATGATAAGCCCCAACATAAATGTGCTAACACCATCACCTAAGGACTAGCAATATCCCCAAAGAAGATGCGTATCTTGTACAGCTGCTAAAGAATGCCGGAGCTGTCTTCCACGTTAGAACAAATCAACCGCAATCATTGATGGTATGAGACATTATAGCCCTTCTAGAAATGCTTTCCACTGTCCATGAGATATTATTTGCGTTCCGGAAAGCTAACTACAATCTCAAAGCATCTCGATTGCACAAACAACATCACTGGAACGACTGTCAATCCTTACAATCGAAACCTTTCCCCAGGTGGCTCTTCTGGGGGTGAAGGCGCATCCACAGGCTTCAAATGCGCTGCTCTAGGCATTGGGACAGATAGTAAGTACGACTTCAATGATAGTGGTCATGCTCCGTATGAAGTGGATACTATTGCCCCTGACTAACAACATTTTAGTTGGCGGCTCGATCCGAGCTCCCGCTGCTTTTAATGGTTCCTATGGCTTCCGACCAACAGCCATGCGCAACCCGTACAAGGGAATAATTCTAGCTGGAGATGGCCGAGAGTCTATCCGTTGTGTGGTTGGACCGCTTGCAAGCACGTGTGTTGAAGATCTAGATTTATTTATGAAAACAGTCATTGACCAGGAGCCATGGGACGTTGAGACCAGTCTTGTAGCGATGCCATGGAGAAAAGTCGAACAGAAGAAGGAATTCACAGTGGCAATCATGTGGGATGACGGAATCGTGAAACCTCATCCTCCAATTACTCGAGGCTTGGCATACGCGAAGGAGAAGCTGGAAGCGGCTGGAGTAAAAGTGGTTGACTGGGAGCCATACAAGCATGAT
Source organism: Amylocarpus encephaloides (assembly GCA_019669835.1). Lineage (NCBI taxonomy): Eukaryota > Fungi > Ascomycota > Leotiomycetes > Helotiales > Amylocarpus > Amylocarpus encephaloides. The sequence goes on along the minus strand of MU251413.1, from coordinate 61,739 downwards.
CATGGTTGGGATATCGTTGTAAGTCTTTTCTCAACCTCCAGATATTCTTCTTCTCTGACCTGAAAGTCTGCGCTCTACTTCCCCGATACTGCAGCCTGTCAGAAGGAGATCCTCGCTTCAGTATCAGAACCAATCTTGCCGCTGACCCAACACGCATTCAACTACTCCCGCCCAAGCCCCCTCACTATCGTAGAGAACTGGGACCTCAATGTCCAGCGCGAAAATTACCGTGCAGAATACCATGCCCTCATGAAGTCCCGGGGTGTCGACTTCATTCTCTCTCCAACCTATCTCGGTGTTGCCGCCGAATTAGGAACACCACAGTACTGGAACTACACAGCCATCTGGAATATTCTCGATCAGCCATGCGTCATCTTTCCAACAGGATTGTACCAGGACCCGAAAGTTGATGTAAAGGTAGATTATCAGCCAAGGGGTGACGTTGATGCGAGAGAGTGGGCAAGATATGAGCCTGAGAAGTTTGACGGCGCCCCGATTGCGCTCCAGTTGACGGGCAAGCATTGGAAAGACGAGGAGACGCTTGCTGCTGGCAAGATTGTCGCTGAGATTATCAAGGGCTGATAGTGTTCAGAGCTATCACCGGGTTTGTATTCGTAAGACAATACCTCGCCATCGGTCGCTCTTCCGTTTAGCCACTCACATAGCTCCCCATAGGTAGAATTTATGGCTTCTTTACACATCAATGCACGAACTATCTCCCTGGCCTGAAGAGAACACAATTGAGTCCCAGAAACTCTTTTTCTCACAAGTGAACAGAAGTCATATTATCCTGCTACAATCGAAGAATAAAATTCCGCACAGCAGTTGCGTATGCACATGTTTTTGACCATAGAAGCTTTCGACAAACTAATATTAAGTTATCGTCTACAAGCTCAACACGCAAAAAGCCGAGAAATATGCATAGCACCCATAGAATACGGCCGTACACACTTAGGGGCAAATTGGAAACACGAGGATTGTTGGAGATGAACAGGGAGGTTCCCGAGCTTCGACAGACCACTTTTGGCCTGGCTGTCACACGAGGACTAAAGATACGACGTAATAATACCCGAGACCCAGGATTTTAAATGCGACCTTTTGAAAAGGGTTTCCTGCAGCTAGTGCCTTGATATGCAGGGCTGAGCCGCAATATGCGGTACCTGAAGTGGGTCATGCGTATCCGACGATCGGTCCCCGAATTCGTGCCTTGTAGTACCCGGTGCTAGAAACAAATTTCACAAAGTTAGAAAAATTTAGGTATAAAGAGCGGTGAATCGAACTTGCCAGTGATTTCATTGTTCAAGTTAGTGGCAAGAGCTTTAGACATTGTTGACAGGTTTTGTGGAGCTACCCCTTTAAGTTTGCCTGACTTTCCCGATTGGGTGTTTTCACAATGTTATTCCAGCGCTCGTCGATTTTAGCTCTATGCTACGCAGCAATAGCATTCTTCGTTTCGCTTTCCAACGCCGTTGATGTCGAGATTGCGTCAAGGCATAGAAAACTAAGGTTGATCCCGTGTCTCACCAAGGCACTGTCAGCCGAAGGAGATGCCGCGAAGAGAATCATCACTTCCAAGGACGAGTTGTACACCGATGCCAGAACTGGAGAAAAGATAAAGTACTTTGCCTTGCAACCACCCTACGCATCTCATTGAAGCGATCTGACACCACGACAGCACTAAACAACTCCCATTAGCAGTTGCCTACGCAATGACACAAACCGAAGTCCCTCTCATGTTCTCCTGTGCAAAGATAAACAGAGTCAAAGTCGTTGTACGAGCGGGAGGACATCACTTTGAGGCATACTCTGCACTGACTGGAACCCTTGTCATCGACATCGGTCATATCAACCAAGTCTCTGTTTCTGCCGATCGTCAAACAGCTGTCGTAGGCGCTGGGACCCGCCTCGGAGGCTTGTATGTGGCCCTCAGCGAGTACGGCACTAGTTGGATCGGAGGGATCTGTCCTACTGTCGGAATTGCTGGCTACATTTCCGCTGGTGGCTTCAACATGCAAATGAGATCTAAAGGGATGGCAGTGGAGTATGTGAAGAGCATTAAAGTGCTTCTTGCATCTGGAGAGGTTGTTACAGCTTCCAGCAAGAGACATCCTGATTTGTTCTGGGCCATGCTTGGTGGAGGAGGAAACACCTATGCGATTGCCTTGGAGTTTACCCTGAGACTCGTTGCGTTGCCAAACTCCGCCATGTTGTACCTCAAATGTAAGTCTCCTAGAATGATTCGAGCTTCACCATTTAGCTAATGTAGATGGTTTAAAGGGCAAGGTTATGGAGACGACACTGCCTACCAAGTTGCTAAGCGCTTTTTAGACTGGGCCCCCAAGGCAGATCCAGCTTTAACAGCATCGATTTTCATTTACAAGAACGAACTCGAAGTGACCGGCTGGTATTTGGGCAAGACCGAAGCAGAGCTACAAACCTTGATCGACTCTTCCGGATTCTTGAACATCCGTTCACAGTACCGCAATGCAACTAGCATTACTGGGGATTGCAACACTGACGCCTCCCGTGTCTTCGGCGTTCAAGGCGGTATATTCGTTTGCCAACCCACATCGCCCTTTATTACCTTCGCCCTCAACTCCTCCCCAGATCCATTTACCCCAATCCCTGGTTTCAAGCAGTTCCAGTATAACGAGACAACCTCAGCACCAAAAACCTTGACTGCACCAGCATGGAACCGTCTCCGAAGGAAGAGCAAATCTTTCTTCGTCACTAAGGATAAGCTCTTGAACGATGCGGGTATCAAAGGCGTCATTGACCACATCCAAGCCGGAGACGCCGAAGGAGGAATCACAGCTGAATGGCATGCCTGGAACATTTCGACACCGGCGACTCAAGATATGGCTTTCGCATGGCGACAAAAGGCGTATGCGCACATGGAGTTTACCGTGCGCGGAAGTGAAGATGCTGCCACCGATGCCGCGCGCGAGAAATACATGGCTGGGTTCGAATCGTTCTTGAGACCAAAACTTGGGTAGGCAAACTTCTTGCAAGGAATTCGACTGCAGACTGACCTGTGACACAGCGGCGCTTCTTACACCGGCTACGCAGATGACTCGATCTCCACGAACCCATACACATCGTACTTTGGGGACAACGTTTGTCGACTTGTGCGTGTCAAGAGAGTGTACGACCCTCTCAATGTCTTCACCAACCCTTTGGCAATTCCACCAACTGTTCCCCGCGGAGTGAGATGTTGATGTAAATAGACTCCGTCATAACGCGGCATTATTTCGCTGTGCTGACGGAATAAAACTGTATATACCCGTTTCGAAGCGGATGTTTTTATATCCACGTGACCTGCCACCATTTGCTAGTGCACTTGTATCTAGATATAAGAATTTCGGCTAGGATTTATTTTTCAGTAGACAATACTTCTTTTGAAAATTCTCCTATCGCTTACCCCTTCTAAATAATTACATTAGAATTGACATGCCTGAGTGATATATTGCTTATGCTTGTCGTTATGCTGGATGCATATGGAATGTAGAAAACACGGCGATCGATCTTGAAAGTGCGAATTTCTGCTTTGCTTCTCAACTCACGCAGGTAAGTTTCTATGATCACGTTCGGTACTGTACATAGAGCAAGGAGGCCGATCACGTGACAATTTCGACCACTTCGAAGTATATGGAGGGTGTTCCAAATTGCGGGGGAAACATGTCACTGAGGCCTGTTAAATATTCGAATCAAATTCTAGTACTAGAAACGGCTTGGGGGAATGCCATAGGGGGTACTCGAGTGTAACGCCAAGGCTCGCTAAAAAAGGGGGAGGCGATATCTCAGACAGCAACACGGACACCCCACGGAATCCATTCCAACCATAGACTTGCTATCCCTCGAATTTATGAACAACTGTATGAGATAAATCTCTGTAGTTTAAGGCGCGGTCATTTTGGTGGAGTTCTCTATGGATATCGGAAGGGGCATGCATGTAGCAAACTACTGAGCCTTATCATTTCAAGAAACGCCTGGACACTTCTACAATCCTGGCACTGATATTCCAGGCGAATGGGTTAGTTTCAGCGTGAAATTTTTACTTGAAAAATGCGCTTCTTCCGAAGAATATGGTTTTCTTCTACTGACGTACAAACATTCATTCTCAGTAAGTTAGACAAGGGGAGAAAGGCACAAGAATGAGGCACCAACAACGGCAAAATTTGCCCTAGCTTGTCATACGATCAAACCCTAATTCCAAATCTACATTTTGTTCCCCCGGGAAGATTGGCTTTACTTTGTACAATGAAGAGCAGTAAATTGGACATTACCCAATGGCAAGAATTATAGATCACATCGGAGAGCACCAGGTTATATCAACTGAACTACATTAGGAAATCAGGTTACTTGCACAACGGGGTATTAACTTTAACAAAGTACGCAAAATGGAAAATCATCGGCATGAAATAAAGAGGCCCACCGCAAGAATTCTCTACTCCAACCAAATATCTGTCCAAAATATCACCTTCCCCCACTCCCTGCTGTTTCCCCAAAGCGCCTCTATCCTTCATTTGCTCCCCTTCTTCTACTTCTTCTTAGAAGTCGCCTCCTCGTCTCCGTACTCCCCCATCTCCATCAAGTTCTGACCCTGTCCCGACGATGCAGGCTTGGCCTTGGCTTTCTTCTTGGCCGGTGCGTTCTCTGCATGGCCCGCAGCTTTGGTCTTCTCGCGGAGGCGACCTTCCAGCACAGGAGCAGGGGCCCCCAAGATGCGCTGGTTCATCGCCTTCTCTGTCCCTGCTCGTGTCTTTGGTGTCGACTTGGCCTTGAGCGTTGCCTTTAGCTTGGGAGTCGCCTTCGGCTTTGCTGTAGAAGTCTTGACAGATGTCGGAACTGCTTTGGGAGCGCCTGGCGATTTGGCCCCTGAAGCAGAAGCTGCAGGTATTGGTAGAGGAGTTGCGAGTTTCTTGGGTGATGGCACAAATCTCTTGCTGGCGTCGATGCCAATTGGTGGCGCAAGTTCTTCGTTTGGAGGGCGTGGTCGAGCCACTGCTGCAATTGTGGCAGCTGCATCTCTGCGAATTGATGCTTTCGATGGACTTAGAAATGCAGTTTCGGAAGAGCCCAAGGGCAATGCCGGATGAGGGAGAGGCATGTTAATTAGGGAATCTGCGAAGTTTTGGCACTTGGTAATGGCTTCCCTCCTAGTAGCCCCATCATTCTGTCTCATGGCACTGCCCGGATTCTGTTGTATATCTGGACTTACCGGGTTATAGTAATCTTGTTGACCTTGCTCATGCATATGTTCATTGACTTGGGCAGGACCTGCAAATTGTAAGATGGGACGTTGGTGACAAATTCCGGTATCCTGCCCGGATGCAACAAGAAGATCTCGTTGGATATCAATACCGCCTCTGCCATACCCATCGCTTTGAATATGAGACAACATGTTATATTTGCCATTTGGGGATCCATGAGATTGGTAGTCGGTATCTATACTAGGCACATTGAAACTTCGTCTAGTGTACTCAAATTCCGCACTTGGGGAAGGGGTGTCATATTGAGCCTGAGGACGAAGAGACATAGACGGTGTAGGCGAATTCTTTCCATTGACATCAAAGTCCTGTTGGGTGACGTTGCCAGGCACGTCCTTCGAGTGTCTAATGCCTGACTGACCATCGACTGTATCAGTCAGATATGCCGGGCTCGATTGCTCGGATGGGAGAATCGCTGGAGACGGTGTAGGAAATGAGGAACCATTGGTATTGGGTTGGCCTACACTCGGAATGTCGGCGACCTGCTGCTGATTTGGTGGTGCTGAGCCAGAGGCGCCCGAAAGGCGCCGTGCATGAGAAGCTATTTGGATCTTAAGAATTGCAATGAACCGTGACTCAATCCCTGCTATGCCATGAGGTTGTGGCTGTGTTGAAATATGTTCTAATGTATTTTTCATCCACTCTACCAAGTCCGCCCGTCTATCTGAACGAAAAGACATGGAATGTGGGCGACCCCCGATTACACTGATGTAGAAAATTAACAGTTGAAGCGCCTGATTCTTTGATTCCTCTGAAATGAACCCCGTAGTGATCAGCATTCCCAGAACGTGTTGGGTTCGTCGATTGCGAGATTGCTGGGAACTGTTCTGCTGGGACATGGAACGACAAGTAAGCTCTCCAGGTGGTCTCGTGTCAAGAATGCCTGCAGCAAACAGTTGTTGATCGTGCCGCACACGACGTGCGCTTAAATCTTGGGCAGGGGGGAGCGCCGACAAGATTTTCTGAGAGTGGGTTGGCATGATCGATGTCTGTTGGCTAAAAGTAGTATGGGGTAAGAAGGTTCCTGGGGGAGATTGAGCTACAATTCTGGCACGACGAGCTCGGTCTTTCGTCTGACGTTGAAAATCATCCCCAGAAACGACTCCGGTAGCGCCCTGGAAGTTAAATTGTGGGTGGATTGGCAGGGAAGCACCACCATGAGAAGTAGAAACGAAATCCGATGGGTAGTCTCCAGTCTGAGGAAGACTCTGTTTAGGAGCCCCAACCATTCCATTCCCCAAGGGATCTGCAGCGAAGCGTCTGTTGACCTCTTTCAGGACCTCCCGGTTTTGCCTCGCGAGGACCCGAGAATCTGCGCTGGGACTAGGTGAGACAACACTCCCACCGGTTCCTCTGGATTCATGATCATGAGTTTGTGAAAGGCTTGCAGCAGAAATGGCGGCCTGCACCTGAGCAGCGACGCGTCTGTCTATCTCTGCTTGAATAGCGGAACTGTCCATATACTCGGTAGATATGAAAGGAGATAGCTGTGGACTTTCTTTGCCCACATGCAATTGACGTGCATTTTTGGTGACAAAAGCAACGTTTGGTGTACATGGGACATCAACTCCATCAAGTCCAATTGCTACGGAGGCAGTACTATGATTGGATTGCTCAGTTCCTTGCACGGTAGATGGAGTTGGTTCCACATCTTGGCCATCTAAGCCTAGCGCTATGGCTTCTGGTGGTGATCTAGTGGCATCGATTGTCATTGTGGGTCCAGCTGCCATATTTGAGCTTGCTTCTGGATTGTTTTCCATATTGTTTTCAATGTCCACAGTTGCCTTGATCTTCTGACTGGCCGTAGGCGAATAAGTTTGACCATTTCGTACAGAACCTTGCAAGACCGAAGTCTTGTAGACTTCAGGGGTTGAAAGGTCTGAATGAGCCGAGGACAAGGGAGAAGAGTTTTGATCTGCTGCTGGTTTGTTGTCTGGTGTCTTTGGATATGGCGCATCCGGGAGGGAACGCCTAGTGTTCGGAGAAATAGTAGATGCAGTACTAGAGCTAGGGCGTTGGCCTTTGGCAACTGTGCTGGTGGAGGAGCCTGTCGTTCCTGATCTTGGATGCCAACCTATTGCAGTTGCGCTTGCCGAAGAGTTAGCTGTACCCGACCGTGGGAGTTGAGACTGAGCAGCAATATCCGAGGACGAAACTGTCGTTGCAGGCCGAGCGGGTTGAGATGACGGATCAAATTTTGCTGGAGACTTGCTAGCTGCATAATGTAGAGGCTTGGAGTTGCCGTTAGGCGGCATAGCGGAAGACTTGACATTACTAGATCGAGGATGTTGAGCCGAGCTAGACGTAGTGATTGCAATTAGGGCTTCTGTCTCGGGCAGATTTACCTGCGGAGACGCGGCACGCGCTTGTGAAGTCTTTTCACTTATGGTCGTATTCACTTGAGGAGTAGCCTTGGCCGAGGCACCTGGCATGGCGCGGTTGATGAGTTTCTCACTTGTTTGTGCGGCTTCGCTGGACAATAAAGTAATATCCTGGGCACGTGCTTTGGCCTGTTTGGTATGTGGGCTTTCTGTATGTTGCTGGTTAAACGGATTGCGGCTTGTGCCTTCTTGAGCAAGAGGAAAATTGAACTCTGCTAGTAAAGGGACTGGGGTACTTGACTGCGTAGTTGCTGGCAGAAATGACTCTGAAGGCTTATTTGCAGTGTTGTTGCTGTTCTCCGGAGCATAGCCCATGCCACCCATGGCAGTTTTGTCCTCAATGTTGCTGATAGCAGCTTGTGATGGTTCCGCCGGAACTGCCACCATACTGGTATCGGGTAGTATATGAGGGGGATTTGCCTTGTTCGATGTAGCATTTGTTGTCTTTAGGGCAATAGTAGTGTCGCTTCCGCCTGTAGTAGTATCACCATTTTCTTTCGGTAGTCTACATGTTAATGTAGCGTAGGGGCCCTTTGTGGCTTCTATAGCTGCTTGTACTTGACGCACGCTATCTTCCCCTTGGGGGTGGGTAGATGTCATCGGACCGACAGAGCTTGTAACCATTGTGAATGATCCAGAATCACCTTGAGAGCAGGAGATCGTTGATTGACGCACTGTAGGAGGATCTGTCATGTTTGTGTGTACCTGCGGCCGAGGTCGAGCAAGTGCACCATAAATACCAACTCTGCCTGGAAGACAATTGATTCTCGTGCGTGCAGGCACTTGGAAAGATGGCGGTATCTGTAGATAGTTGGGTCCTTGCTGGCGTCGAAGATGTTTTCGAGGTTGGCTATTTCTTGTATTTATGACCCTCGCGAAATTTTCGTTGAATTCTCTTCGTACCTTCTCAGGATCAGATACTTTCTCCAACATGGACATTGATAGGGGCTGACTATCGTCAACAGGTAAATTTCCACCGAATGGATCTAGGGCTCGACGGCGTTGATGAAGCTTGAGGCTTTGGGCGGGCGTGCGGGCTTTTATGACCTCACAAGATGCATACTCCGGGTGTTGACTTTCGTGCATAATCTGCAATTCTTCCCATGGCTGTAGAGGATCAGTTATCACAGGTTATCTTGAATTTGCTTCCGAAATACTTGCATTTGATTGAACGATTTGGTTCCTCCGCGTAGTGATTGGTTCCCCAAAGGCGCCAGCCATCAGAGTATCCGCCATATAATCCATTCCGTGAGGCACTGGGGAAGACCCATAAGAGTCGGAATAGAAGTTCCTGTCGTCAGTGGGGGCTTTGCGTTTGTTTCGAACCCGCGACATTGCCTGCTCTGCGGAACCCTCTGGCTGCTGACGGGAATCCAAATCGAAAGCTTCATGGTTGTTGAAATCTTCGAACACGTTTCCTTCCTCAACCTGGTCTAAGTTGTCCTCGATCGGAGAAAACTCAAGGTCCAGGAAAGAGAGTGAGGCGTTCTCAAATGCAGTGATGCTGATCGTGACAGCATCAAAGAGTTCCTCTGGCCAATCTGTATATCCACGAAGAAACTTCATGGCGTTGACAATATCTCCCTCCGTGACGTGGAATTTAGGGCAGCGTTCTAGACGACCCATGTCACGTTCAATTCTGGAAATATCCTTCCTCAATTCCAACTTGCGATTTCGTTTGAGCACCTTTGCCTTTTTGTCCTCAAGAACACTGGCGGCGTTTTTGTATGCAATCGCGATAGCTTCCTCGCGCTTGAAGAATTCGACAAAAGCTTCCTTGTCCCCATCGTGTAGAGAAAGAAGCTGGAAGGTCTTCTTATTCGTCTTTTGCGATATGAAAAGGGTGCGATAAATGGCCATCTTCAGTCCAGGATTAAGCTCTGCCCAGTCAGTCTTTTCTTCTTGAGCCTACATATCACAGTTAGCAAACTCGGAAGAATATGGCTTGTGAGGGGTCCTACTCTCAGGAAGTATCGAGTTGAGATTTCTCCAGGATGGAATTCAACTCGGCGAGAACTCCAGCCAGGATTGTCAGGATTGACGTGGTCAAACTCATGGACGATCTTGTCGAAGTACTCATCTCTTCTGTTACGAGCAAGACTCTCGGCTGTGGCAACATTAAGGTCAGAGGGCTCTGGCAGATCCATGACATATGATAGATCGAGTTCAGGCTCGGGGACTGGTGATGATGGGCGCACTTGACCTTGTTCGAGGGTTGGAAACGCTGTCCGCTTCTGTCGTTTGAACACATGTTCAGGATGAACGAATTTGGCGACTTCGAGAGGACGACATTCTTCATCTGGAGTTTCTTTATACCGACCTGGACGGCTGATGGATTCTCGGAGTTGCATTTTAGTGGAGTGGATGTATTTTCGGGGAGTGAATGTTGGATCGAGCGTGATGGTAGGACGGTGTCGCGAAGTTGTCGGATCGATGTTCAAGCGCCACCAATCTTTGCTATAACGGCGCTGGAGGATGCTCAGCGATATGGTGGCAATACCGTGAGAGAAGTAGATGTTGCTAAAACAAACGGTTGTGGGTTTTGTGATTGACGTTTGTGTTGCTGGAGGAATATCATTTCGTGGGGGATAAGGGAGAAGACTTGACAACATTAACATGCGGCCACATTTAAAGAGCAGAAGAAGGATAGTGCACTAGCAACACTGCTATGTTTTCACTTTTGCACGAAGATATGGCGTGAATACACGGCGTGAATACGGGCCACAAAGAATTTGCCGAATCTTACGACATGGAATTCAATACTTTCCAATCACCCTCGAAGATGAGCCGCTAGATATATCTAGTTCCGATGGGAGCAAGCAGTCGAGCGCGTGAGCCAAAAAGTGAGGTGGAAACACTTCTTGAAGCCACCGATACAGTTTGAGAATTCTAGCTTCTAGAGGCTTAGGTCTGTTTTTTAATATTGGCACACCATAATACTGGTAGAATGATATAGGGGACTCAGCTCTTTTGGTAAGAAAGAGGCCATTCATTCAAGAGGACACTCAAGCTTATGCCAAATTCAAAGTCACGCGCAAAATCCTGTGGTCCAGATCAAGCTGTAGCACCGAGCATATTTCCATGATATGGTCTTAATAGTTCAAGGCTTGAAAAGAATTGCCCAGGATATCTGACCGCTAGATCTGTTTGTCTATTTGAGTTCCTACTGCAAAGACTGCCAGATCTTGCCGAGCCGAATAGCTCGAACCCACCCCTTTAGAGTCAATTGATTATGAAGCAGCAAGTCTGTCTTGACAGCCTATAGGTAGGAACGGTCCAACAACTACTACCCAAGGAAATTGAAGAAAGTTCGGCTGCTCCACTACAAGTCTAGCAATTCACATCTCAGCTCGAAGTCCATTTCTCAAAGTGTGGTTGGCGCTGGATAAGCTGTAAACACAGAAGATGTGCAGCTTGGCAACCGATTTAGAGGCTCAGAATTGCACACGAGACTCCACTAAGATCCTAAGATAGCCCTCACTTTGAAGAACAGATCCCGCTTCGTAAATTTGAGGCCGCAGCTGCTTTCATGTGGCCCAGATTTGGTTCGAGTTGAACTGTTTCCCGACTCAACCAACTTCAGGCTGTGATACCACAAATCACTACCAGAACAGTCACAAGCGACCAGACATTGCAAATGAATAACATATGAGCAAAGCACAACAACGACGAAAGGAGACCGAGGATGACAACCTTCTTCATATCTTGACTTATTCTTAACCTACAAGCGCTCTCACCTTGAGGTGATATCTCTATACAGTTTCAATCCAAATATCCCTCTTAACGCCCTGGGGGTATTCAACGCCATATCCATCACAATCCTATGCCATTTATCGCAAATCGCTTCCTTAGCGATGCCGGATAATCCTAGTGTGCAATGCATACCACATAGGCGGATTATTCTCATGTTTTGACCATTCCCCGAAATTCCCTCTCTATGATCTGTCTATGAAGGGGACAAAGGCGGCTCGATTGTCGAATCTCGCAATGTCATCCTCCATACCGAAGTCCATTTCTCCGTCGTTAGTATCATCTCTACTCCTCTTTGGCGGTGGAGCCAGCCTCAGGCTACAGGGTAGTGGTGTTGTAGTTTTGGCGGCCAAAACTCCCAATCGAGCTTCTAAGATGCCACAAAAACTGAAGAGGAGGCCCTTCAATGAATCGTCGAACGCAACACAGAAGCGCCGTAGTTGTACATATTGAATGGTAGGGACCAGGCCTAGGCTGTACATCTGCATAATATAAGCAGCCACGATACAAGATGAGCGTTCGTTGCCAGACTCGCAAAAGACCAGAACCTTGCCCTTGATAGGTGACACGCCGCTCCGATAGGCTTTGTACATGGCGACGATGTGTTCGTTGATCAGGCCAATAGCGGTTGGAAAGGCGGCAATAAGCTGCTGGTTTCCTTGGACATCCACAGCTGCAGCTTGAATTCCTAATTGATTGGCAGCCTTTTCTCCGCTCAGCAACCGAGCTCGTGCCGACGCAGTATTCCTTATAGCCAGCAAAAGAGTGATCTTCTCCCTCTGGAGATATACTACGTCTCGCGCCGCACTGGAAGGGCCTAGATATAGATGGGGCAAGACAGCTTGGGCCTCTCTTCGATACTCGTACTTCCAGTCTCTTTGCACAGCGCAAATATCTCCAGGCGCGGCTAGTCTCAGAATTTGTTGCTCTTCCTCAGATTTAGCAATCCCATTGTATGGAGGTATTTGTACGGGAATTTCGTCGATGGCAGCTGGAACATGAACATGGGGTGGGGAAGGAGGCTACACAATTGTTAGCGGATATGAGTCTTTGTGGTGCGTTTCTTGTAGGTGAGAACATCCACTTACGCGCCAAAATGATCCTGCTGCTGGCCGCACACCAATTTGCTGCGAGATAGTTGCTACGTCTGCCTGCGCCTTAGGGATGAATGGCAACGGCGCCCTGCCATCATCTGCTGAAGAAAGTGAGGTTGTTGAACGTGTGTTTGAAGGACACGGATCATTATGCCACTCAGGATGGTTAGAGTCGTGCATGTCTGCGGATCATAGATTGTCTTTTGTGTTGTCATGAATATGTTGGCGCTCTCGTGGAGGGGCTGTTGTACAAGTACCGGAGAGTGGAAAGTTAAGTCGTTCTTGAATTTTGTCTGAGTAGATTAGCCTTGTATAAGGTTAAAAGGCCGCTAGTGCCCTTGGATGATGGAGAAGAGTCCCAGCACTAGCGATAACAGAAATGATTTATTTCGGCCTTATTAGGAGAGTTACGAGTTAGGAGAGGTAGGGACGGGTTACAAATTTCTCAGTTGGGTGAATTGATGCCCCACGTTTAACCTTAGGCAGGAAGTCTTGTCCATGATCAATAATCTTATTAGTCAGCAACTATCATTCGTCGTGCAAATGGGTCTTTGGGGGACAACTGGAAGACCGCTAAACCTGTGTGCCAGGAGACTTCAAGAATTGTCTGGTTCAAGTCGGTAAACTAATAAGCACTGGAGGCCCCAATTGATACGAATCATATTGGAAAAGAAGAAGGGATCCCATAGAACTATTTGCTAGGGTTATTACTTAGGCTCACAGATACTGAGCACTTCGAGCTCACGTAGTCCCTTGCCGCTCTTGATATCTTCTTAACAAACAACAACCACCGCTTCCTGCTTACAGTTACTAGCAGTAACTTATAACTTAGCCCGGCTATTCTAAACCGACTACTTATCTTTATCTCAATATTTCTTCCTGAGTATCACGTAGAAGGTCCCTTCTTCATAATGAGTAGTTTCCTATTTAGCTATTACCTGAATCTTATCTTTATAGGGGTTTTTTTTGGATGTTTTAGCTAAAGTCTTTTAAAGAAAAGAAGTGTTGAGGCGGCTCATATTTCGGGCCGGGTGTGCGGTTACTAAGAGCCGGTATTATGCCGAGCCGACGTCAGGTACTTCGAAGCTCCGCAATCTCACAAGCTTTAAACTCCTGGATTCACTCCATATAACTCCGAACAAACTCTCCTCTACGACCCCAATCATCAACAACTCTATTCCCTCATTGCATAACAAAAAAACTCAACACCTTTCGACCTTACGCGAGCCTCGCTCTCCTATTCCAATCCCATCGTTCCTCCGCTTCTCTCCATCATGGCGTCTAAACGAATCGAACAATCCGAAATCGAGAAGTACTGGGAAATATTTGCATCACTTAGTAACGGCGGTACGCATCTTACTGGGTCCCAGGCAGCACCCGTCCTGAAAAACAGTCAATTGCAAGACGACCAACTTGAGCGCATTTGGGACCTTGCAGACGTTGATAATGATGGAAGTCTGGACTTCGAGGAATTCTGTGTTGCAATGCGGCTCATCTTTGACTTGGTCAACGGGGTAAGTCAAGCTCGGGTGACGGCGACCGAGAGAGGAAGAGGAAGAGGGTTTGCGATTGGAAAAGAAGATGTTCAGAGCACGGGCTGATTGTCCTAGGAATACGCGGATGTGCCAGCACAATTACCAGACTGGTTAGTTCCAGAATCGAAAGCGCATCTGGTGCAGGCAAATCGGGCTCTTACCGGAAGACAAGTCCAATTCGAACAGGTCGAGGATGATGATGATAGCCCGGGCTTGAAGGATGGATTTGACTGGTACATGAGCCCAAGTGACAAGTCTAAATATGAAGAGATATACTCAGCGAACCGGGACGGAAGGGGTGACATTACTTGTCAGTTCGCATGATATTATCCGGGGGCTCAAATTTGTCTAACATCTGTATAGTTGAATCTCTCGACACGCTCTACGGCTCCCTCGATGTCCCCGACACAGATATCAGAAGCGCATGGAACCTTGTAAATCCTAAGCAATCTCAAGCTATCTCGAAAGACGCATGTCTTGCCTTTCTACATATCCTTAACAACAGACATGAAGGCTTTCGAATCCCACGAACAGTCCCCCCCTCACTTCGCTCCAGCTTCGAACGCAACCAAATCAACTATCAAGTAGACAACGTAAAAACTTCCTCGCCAGCACAGAAATGGGGTAGTCATGGTGGTGAAGAAACTAGCTCCGGCAAAAAAGCCAAGTTCGGCGAGACATACCTAAGTAGAATAGGTGTCGGAAGCAGTTATCGCCCTGCTGGCACCGACTTTTCATCCACAAAAACTACTGAAGATTGGGAAGAAGTCCGGCTGAAGAAACAGTTGGCTGAATTAGAGGCCAAGGTCGAGAAAGTGGAGAAGGCAAGTGAGAAGCGACATGGTGGACGAAGAGACACAAAGCCCGCTCTAGTAAAACGGGAGCTAGAGCAGCTTCTTGATTACAAGCGGAAAGAGCTTCGTGAACTCGAAAATGGAGAGGGCAGGAGTAAAGTTGGTGCGAGTTTGAAAGGTGTCAGCGATGAGATCCAAGAGGTCAAGGAGCAAGTCGATGGGCTTGAGACACATTTAAGAACGAGGCAGCAGATCCTTGCCGACTTACGGAATCAGATCACGGCCGAGAAGGGCTATTAGTAATTCACCAGACCTGGAATGGGCATCCATATTTTAATCATTTGCCGTATCTAATGCCCTGAGTTAGATAAATAGTGTCAACATCCCGTAATCCCAATTTCCATTTTCATACGTAAATCATCTCCCAAAAACAATTTGTGCGTCGAAGAATGTTACGTTACAACTGTATGTAATAAAACCTAAAAATCTATGTTTTTAACGCCGTGAAGTCCAGGGCACCCACCTCCTTTTTAGAAAAATAATAATTTTTAAACCCCTTTAAACCTCGAATAATAGAAGACTTATTATTACACGTCAAATTTTTACCTAAATTAGCTTAAATGAAAGCCTTTAGTCTATTATCTAAGTTTAGACTTTAAAAATAAGTTTAACTAAGAAGAGTAGGATAGTACGGCTTGATTTATAAAGATAATCTAAAATAAATAAAAAGAAATTTCCTACCCTATAAGGATATCTCGCTTAAATTTTTGATTCAAATATTTTTTTTATAAAAAAGTTTAGGAGCATTCTTATAAATGATAACGCCATTCGGGGACGCGACTGTCCTGATTTGTTGTCAATGCCTCGGGTGCAGCGATATAGGGTTTTCCATACTTGCTCCTAGTCTCGATATTAGCCAAACATATAGAAGTGGGTGGCATTGCTGCTGCTAATGCCGAAGAGAAGTTGAAGAAGTCGTCTGGGGTTCGGAATGTCCCGATTGTTCCAATTCACGATGCGACGGTTGCAGTGGTGTGTATGACGAACCTCCACCCTACGTATAGTTTTTCTTATAGTGCTATATCTTAGTGATGAGAGAGGATTGCTTGGCACCGAATTGGTGCTTCTTTTCATGGTCAAGAACTTCCTACTCACGGGCCGGCCAAATTTTAGACTCCTCTATTTCCTGAGAGGAGATGATTAAGAAGAACAGGCATGGTGGGTGTTTCTAACCCTTAAGCGCACTTCAAATTTTGGGACTTCAGGCGTTGGACATTGAAACCTTAGCCTGTTGGTCGCATCATCAAAGTCTATATATCATGTCTTCGTAAATCTCAAATGTTTTTCGATACCATCCAGCACGCATATTACCTCCTTATAAAATCCATCTTGGAGTGCTTCGCTCAATAGATCAAACCCTGCGCCAAAATCACAATTGATACACTTATACACCACTTCTTTGTACCCTTTTCCTAGTTGAGAGGTCATTGCTGAACTGATAGTATCAGCCAGGTAGAATTCGGAGTCTAATCCTAAGTCGTCGCTTTCGACGTTTTTGAAAAGTTTGCGCAAGTCATCAAGAGGCGCTTGGTAAGCTAGCTCAATCAGAATAACACCAAGCGCGAAAGTGTGTGGGTTTCTGATCATTCGAAGCCTTGGAAGTTCTCCAGCTGGACTTGCGGAATTTGTGACCTCTAAGTTGGTTGTCTTGATCTCTATTTTGACGTGAGGAGCGCTTAAGATGAGGAATTGTAAAGGGTTGATATTCTTTTCGTCGACGTCGAAGAAAACCACGTCGTTGCTTCGCCAGCCCTCCTGTAAGAGTGGGGTTGAATTGTAGTCGAGAACTGCCGATGCAAGCTGTTTAGCGAGACACATGCTGTCATACAGCAGTATGCCCCCGCTAGACTTATCTTGACACTGCTTCATCATCTGTGCTAGAGACAACGACTTCAGAGTTGGAGCGTCTGGTGAGTGGAACACACGATGATGTCCTGTCATACTTCTCTCTAAATATCCCAGGCATTCTGCAGAATCTCGCTGCTTCATGCGGCACAACTGCAAATGCTTGCAAAAGTTACCTTCGTCGGAAAGGTTTGGAAGAAGAAGCTTAGCATCCTCAATTTCCGGTAGCGTGAGCGCTTCCAATTTTCTGGTGGCGTTCCAGCGGATAGGATTTGAATTAAGGGTCAATGTTTTATTTGGCTCGATCGTTGAGGAGGCTCAGGAACGACTCTATTGTTACCCACACATGGGTATGGTCAACCGAGTTTTCTTCAAACATGGTTTGTAATCCGAGATTGAATCGAATAACTGAGTTGCTAGAGTTAAAACCGGGTTGCAAGTGAAAATAACCACGATGTTCTGGGTGAAGGCGACAGGCGTTGCCAAGGACATTCCATAATCGAAGAGTAGCTTTTTGGATTGATTTGCAGTGGTCGACTGTCCCAATATCGCTCGAATCATGACACCCAGGTTGTGTCTCAGGTGGCAAGGAAATTTTAGAATGTTCTTTATGATTTGTTTCGTTAAGGTTTGCAAATTCATGTTATGTGTTCGAAGGTTTTCAAGCTCCTCCTTCAATACAGGACCAGAAACACTGAAATCAAGTTTGCGGGCAACTCTCAACCGCCAGCTTTTGAAAGATCTTTCATCAACCTAAAGAAATCACAAATATGAGCGTCTTGTCCCTTCAGAAACGGTGCAAATTTGAAATATCCCGGATGCTAACCTTTTTAAATTTCTCCATGTCAGCAGAAAAGGCTTTCCTCCTCGTGCCCAACATCTAGCTCTAAGTTTATCCTCGTAATTAAAACCGCCCAAACATCTCCTGACTGCCCTAGACACTTTGTGAAAGCAAGTTGTAACTTTTGATCTTGCCAAAGGTGGTGCAATTTGTCTTTTAGCATATGATCGGCAATTTCATCGCTTGTGATTGACTTCAACACTATCAGGCACTGCAACCGAAATATTGTCTCTTCAACTTTAAAATCTAATTCAAAATCCTCCAGCTGTCTGTGGAATTCACGCCATCTCGTGAATGGCTCGCGAGCAGATCGATAATGCTCGGCTGCTGAAATGACAACAGTGAGAACCCCAAGAACAAGCCCAGCAACTTCTGCTCCAGACATCCTGCAAATATTCGTAAAGAGCTAGATGAATGCCAGATGTCTCAGGAGGTCGGTGAGTTTCTGGTTATCTCTAGGCACTGGATTTTCCACGGAAGGAAACTTGGATCTGAAGAACATAAAAATTACTTGTGAGGCTGACCCACAAGTGGAAAGAAATTTAGGCAGGGCCTTGTTGAGGCTGTAGGATGCATAGTGTTGTTTGGCTAAGAAAGTTTTCGTGTTTCTTCCCATCTAAATCGTTGGCGCTTTTCAGAACGAGGCTGCATGAATCACTGGCGCCTAGCCTGAACCATGCATGAAAAGCAGTGGAGTTATTTAAATATATATGTTGCTTCTCAGATGATCTCTAATTATTCTTGAAAATATTCACCGTCCTCGACAATGACTACTCTCCGATCAAACCAGGCGTTCACAGATTGGATTGATGGAACAAAGTGCTTTTCCCCCGCTGAAGTGGAAATTGTTGCCACATCGTAGGACGCTGGATTTACGAGACTGTTGTATGAAAAGTGCCTCGCCATATTCTCGAAAATTCATGAAATCCCGTCAAGCCCCAGCCGAAGCTGTAAAGCGCTGAAAACAGCTCTAAGCAAACTTGCTCTATGGTCTGACGGGTTCGAGGGGGAGGATTTAGACTACTTGTTTGAAAGAACTACTGAGCTTAGAGAAATGGTGATGCAATTACTGGTCACTCTTGGGGGAATCCTGGTACAAGGTACTTTGTCTTCACAACATCATACTTCTCTGTTAACTTTGATCTATTAGAAGCGGCTCTGACTACCCGGAATTCCCTGCTTGTTCATTGTGTTGCTGATGAACAATTACTTGATGACGCCCGGGAAATTGAAAGAATACTTAAACAGTCGAATTTGATCCTAGAAGTTGACCAAGATAACCATTCTGATGATGAGTCTGACTCTGAATCAAAAGACGAGCAAGATGATAGCAGGGACCATCGGGGTCCTACCAGCTCTCCAATTCTAAACATGGCACCCAATATTGACCATTGTGTGACTTGTTTAATGAACCTACTTCCGGCAATGGAAAGTCTTGTGGAATGTCATGTTCCAGCAGAAAACTCTCGACCTGACACGTTGGATGTATCTTCAATGGCGTTTTCTTACATTCATAATATCAGGGATAAATTCCCACTATGCAGCGTTGCGCTTTCCGAGAGGCTAGGGGAGGCCAACTGGCAGAGATATCTAAGGATTAACAAACGAATGAGCAATGAACCCACCGAGATCGAAAGCAGCACCCATGGTTCAATCTTTACGCCAGTTTCTCTCTTCCATGATTCGGGTTACGCAACTACCAATGTTTCTACCTCTTCCTTTCTGACTACAAAAACTCAAGTTGGCACACAAAGTTTCCGTGTGCCCGAAACTCCCTCCGAAGTGTCAGATGGAATACTATTCATATGTTTCATATGTGGCCGCAAATCGAATCAAATTCGAAACAGGATCGACTGGAAGTAAGATTGATGGGCAGTTGTCAACTACAATTTATAGTTATCTAACATCATACAGAGTCCACGTATTCGCCGATCTTCGACCGTACCTCTGCACTGTATCGAATTGCGAAATGGCTAGCAATTTGTTCCCTACCCGAAGGACATGGGCACAGCATGAATTCTCTAAACACCGCGACCGGAAAGGAATGATCGAATGTCCGTTCTGTCAAAAGACATTCGTGAGTGACCACCATGGCTTTTCCTCGCATGTAGCTAGACACATTGAGACCATCTCGCTAGCTGCACTTCCATCTAGTGAAGAACCAGCAATCGAGGTAACGGAATCAGATCAAGAGTTGCAAACTGCATCGGAGCATGCAAGTACTTGGCAACGTCCAATTCCAGAATCCGAGGCAGGAAGTAATAGAGAGGCCGACACAAGGACTGAAGCTTCACCCTCTTCCACTTACTTTTCACCTCCGGAAAGGACTGAAACAAGGGGAAGTGGTGGGAAGGGAAATTGCGAGACTACGTATTCCCGTTTATGGTTTTGCCCCAATTGCACGGGTTATATGGGTTTGAATGAGTACGATACAGCATGTCCTGAATGTGGGAGTTCCAGGCCATATGATGTAGAATGGTCTTATTTTCTGGACCCGAAGAAATGAACGATATTTGCGGTGGGTTCGTTCTGATAACCGAGGGTGGCAGTTTGCCTGTATCTCCATACTTTTCCTAGTGTGCTCCAGTAAAGACGATAAACATTTTGATTCTTGGATACTTTAGAGATGAACTATCGCTTTTCTAGAAGTAATATTAGACAAACGCACTTAAATCCATCTTCACGCTTAATAGCCCGTCTACACTAAAGCATTTCTAGGGAAGGAAACGGCAATTTGAATTGCAGGAGGGCGGCACGCAGGCAATATAATGAATGATTTGAGTTGATTTGAGTAACGGTTCAGCTCAACTCTACTTAGAGTAACTCATGTCTTATTCAAACTTACTCATAAGTAACACGTAACAAATTAGGGGTTTTTAGTAAGATTTCTAAACTAGTAGATAGACTAATTCCTTAAAAGACTAATAGCTAAGCTCTAATGCTATGAGATATTATAGAGGGGCAAGATGTCGAGTATTACGTATCCCGATAGCGCTAGGCCACGAGCACGCGTAGGAGGGCAAGGAAAGGGGAAGGCATAAAACCCAAACAAAGAAGAATAAGAGGCGATGCCATAACTATAGTAATGTAGCGTATTTTGTCAAGAAAGAATGGGATGAATTCCCATCTAGTCTACAGCGGAGTCGTGCCTTGATATACCACACGGCCTCCTGCTACCACCGCCAAGCCACTAACTAGTTACAAAAGGAGAAAGAAAAAAAAACGGATTTCCCCGCCACAAAATAATATTACTAAGGGGCTTAAGCTAGTCTACGCTATATGTGACGGCTCATATATAGAACTATAGGAGAGGGGGTAGGGGAACTATAAGGTACCTTTTATACGAGAAACTAAAACAAAAGAGAAAAAGAGGAGAAGGAGGTTCTAAAGGAACCCTAGACTTAAATACAAAAACGCCTCACGCTAGCTGTGACAGCCTAGTGTCACATGCCCTACTACGAAACTTTAGTCACGTGCTGAACTGCTAAGACTCTACCGAGAGCTCGCTTAATTGTAATATATCTTCGAGATAGAGCTCGATACTCTCTTTCCTCCTTAGCTTAGCTTTCTTCGAAATATAGGACTATTTTACAAGTACTCCCTTTATGTATCTATAAAGGACCGTTACACTAGTTCTACTAGCCTCGCGCTAAAATTCTTTACCTAGTAAATTATACTTTACGTAATTCACTTCTACTAGCGTATAATACTAGCCCTAGCCCTAGTCCCAATTTGTGTATCTAGTTCGTTATATTATACTAGATAGTAGTCTATTATAATAGAAGATTATAAAATAGTTTATTATTTAAGCCTTAGTAATAGAAATTCTACATAAAGATTCTATAGAATTCTATATTACAAATACTATTAGTAAGGATATAAAAGCTTAAGTACTATAATAATACTCTTATAATACTCTTATAGAACTATACGAGCTCCACATACTACCGAAAATTCAGACCACGTGACCTAAGCTAGCATGTGCATGTTAACTCGAGTTATTCTCCGAGTAAACGATTCGTCAAACCTACTTAAGTAACGTGACCCTGATACTTAAGTCAAAATCAAATCAAATCAGAGTAACCTTGAGCAACTTGAGGAATCCGTGGTCACACTGTCGCAGGAGACCCACGACTTGTGTTCGTGGTTGTCCCTCTCCCACATCGGGTTACAAGACGGGCAGTTCGTTATAGATAGCCAAAAAGATATAAAATCAAGTAGGGGAAGGTGTACCACACGGACTCACTACCCATAGACATGAGGTAGGCGAAGATAAATGTTGAAAGACGTCCACGACTGGGGATGGACTAGGGCATCAGATTGTAGGGAAGCAAGCACATGTAATGTTGGTTTTTACATCGAGCTCGAGATCATTAACAAGGTCATTATAGTCGTCCCTGAACAGCGGAGCAGAAGGATCACTATTATCAGCCAATAAAATGCTACTCCTAACGCCATGCGTAGCTGATATCGCCCAAGAAATTTCCATTTGATGTCAAAGAAATAAGAGAGCCAAGGAATTGTGTTCATACAGGAAATTGACCCAGCAACCTGATCCTCACACCCTGCGCTCCACCTTATATTTCCCAGTTGGAAAGAATCTGCTTGGAATAGAACTGCAAAATTAAGCGGCTCTCCAAACCGTAATTACCATCGTACACGTTTTCATTCCTTAGCAAAACCGAGACATCCCGGCCTAGTTCAATATTGCTTCTTAGTCGATAATTTCCATCTTAACATTCGGTGGAACCCATTTATCTCTCTTTCCCCATTTCTCGTTGAAGTACTTCTCTAGAGCCTCACAGTCGCGGAATACTGGATCATCGGGTGTCCAATACTCGTAACAATTCTGGAAGATCAAGCGCACATCTGCCTCAAATTCCCCACTGGTACTGTATTCATTCTGGTCCATCTTGAACTTGATTTGCTTCAGACACATGGGTCGCTTGACGACATCGAAGTAGTTTGGGGCATTGTGTGAGATTGGATCAACAGGATCTTTGAACGGGCCAACGAGACGGGTCCAGAAACCAGGACCTGAGAGCATCCGGGAAATAAGATCACGACAATATGCCAGATCGCGATCGGGATCGGTGTATATCGCGACGGAATTGTTGGTCATTCGGGGTTTTGGCTTTCGAGGTATAGGCTCGGACTTTCGCGCTTTCTTGATAGCAGGCTTCACATCATAAGCTTCATCGCCATTTAGGATCATGGCACCGTTCTCGGATTTTCGGGGTCTTTTGGGTACTTGAGCTGCGTAGGGTGACTGATAGCTGCTAGAACCTCCGTTGGGGGGGATATGAGCAAACCGAGTGGTATTTGGACTCCTAGGGGCGTTTGCAGGAGCATCAGCTGCTGGGAGGTCCGACATAACGATAACGAGTTCAGAGAGGATTTCTTGAGGAAGAGCCTTGGCAAAGTCGTTGCGAGCATCTGGTGACGCGCGCACTAGGCGGTGGTCAGAGGAATTCAAAGGAGAGTTGATGGCAACGAAGAGTGGGTTTTTGTTCGATGAGGTGATACTTACTATGCTCAGCTGCCCACCCAGTCAGCATTTTCCTTAGACCGCTTCCCTCCGTAGTCTCCTTCCAGGCTTGCTTCATCAACGACGTTCCAGGAATAGAGCCTGTTTGCTGTCTTCGCTCTGCCATCACATCAAGGATAGAAGCTCGCAACGGGGCCATCCTTAATTCCGCCGCAAGCTTCCATACGCCCATCAGTATAGGATAACTAGGCACTTCTCTTCCGCCCTGCTTGTCGTAAACATCTCCCGTGTATATGAAATTCTGAAAACAGCCAAAGACTTCAATATCCGTATCAGGCAATCTCACAATGTGCTCAACTTTGTTGACCTCGCCTTGCTGAGCAAAGAATTGGCGATAGTGCGGAGACTGTGCGCAGAGGAGATCTTTCTGAATTCCGTAAGGCATCTCATCCTTGCCCACAAGAACAATGACGAAAATTGGATGAGGCTCGCTGGCAGATGTTAGCTATCGTATGTATCTTGCATGTTGACTATTTCGCCACTCACTGCCATGAAATAGTGGCAGAACTCTGAACTGATTCGGCAGTAAGGTCCACTCCCTGAGCTGAAGTATCATTCATGCCTTCTGCATCACTGGTTCCAATTGTACTGTTCATTTTGGATTGTTTGCGGTTGCCAGCTTAGGTATGTTGTGGGGATGCTGGTTAAAGAGACGCGAGACCAATATCATTCAATTGACATCCACCATCAAATTCGCCATCCAAGTATTCCACACTAGATCTTGCTGCTTTTGAAAAGTCAGCAATGCTTCCATGGATGGTAAAACAAGGGCACTAAGCACGTAGGAGCAACAGTATACATCAAGAAGCAACGAAAATGCGTGATTAGTCTCTCCTCAAGTGCGCGCTTCAACAGCAGAATCAAGTTTCAATGCATTCCAAAGACTTCGAAAGGCGTCGGACGCAAACTCGCGATTAAAATAAACTTCTTGGAGGGCTCCTAGGGCATATCAGCGGCATTCTGGTCACGCAACTACTCCCCCGCTCATATTCCATCAGTGCGACTCATGCTAAGGGTAAGCTCTCCTAGAATGATGTAAGAAGCTGCTTACCTTCTATGAGATTGATGTTGTTGTATGAGAATTGATGAAAACCGCGATGTCGAAGTTTGCTTCCATGAGATTGCTTTAGCCATTTTGGGTCGGAAGCACGATCTTTATGCAGGTTCGACCCGGGGACACAACTATGGTGGCCCAGGTTGACAAGTTGTGCAAATAGATTTTTCCGACTTCCGACTTCTTGCCTTTCTAACTTGTTAAATGCAGTTTTTCTTCATAGCTATTATCTAACCTATAATCATATGATAGAGTTATATACCTAGTCCTAGGTTACTAGTAGTAGAAAACCATTTTTATATTATCAAGTTATATCTATTTGTAATAAGATATAGGCTATCATTCATAATATAGAATAGATACTCTATATATATCGCACGGACGAGACGGTCCCTACATAGGGTGCTTAGTCACCCGGGCCGTAGTGCCAACAGGGGGTGTCGGAATTCCGTGCGCACCCCTTAAAAACAAGCGAAACACAACAAAAACGGCATCTTTACGGCTTTGCAACTCCACGGATTTATATTATAAAGTTAGCTTATAATACACATATATCTTCTTTATATCTTAAAAATTTATTTATCAAAAAGTTTATTCCCAAATATATTTTTAAAGATGATATTTTAGAATAGTTATAGATCCCCCCAAGTTAGTATAAAAAATGAGCTTATAAAATTTAACTTTCAAAATGGGGTATTTTTTAAAATTCTAAAGAGTGCAAAACTAAGTGTAAACTTAGTTATATCCCCATTCTTAATTTTAAGAGAGAATACTTAGTGGTCATCTTTTTATAAATGTACGAAGTAAGTTGTTTTTAGTGTGTTTTCGGCTGTTTTCGAAAGGTGATGTGCGCACGAAATTCTTTAGAACATAGTAGCACTTTAATATAAACTAGCTTTCTAAGCTATAACTTAATAATAGTAACATATTAGTAGTAATATGTAATATAACTATTTTAGAATCTTAATTTTAACTATTAGAACTACTAGTATTATAGAGGGGTAAGATGTCGAGTATAGCGCATCCTGATAGCGCTAGGCCACGCGCACCTGTAGGAGGGCTAGGAAAGGGGGAGGCACAAAACCCAAACAAAAAGTAGAGAAGAAGATAGTATAGCCATATTAATGTAGCGTATTTTGTCGGAAAATAATGGGATGAACTAACTATCTAGTCTGTAGCGGAGTCGTGCCTCGATATACTACGACCCCCTACCCCCACGGCTAATATACTAACTCGGACTCTACAATGGGTATCGCCGATGTTGATAGGTACGGTGATATGGGACAAAAGCTGCTGCCTACTAGGCAGCAGAGTTATTGTTGATAAGGAATGAAAAGAATATAGACTGGGGAGCTATATATATATGAGGCATACCTCAGGGAAAAAGAAGAAAGGAAAATCAGACCTTTTTACCTCAACTCTCGAGACTCTACATTATCAAGTACTATTTGAAGACCCTCATTACAACAGCCGACGACAATGAAAGCGCCTAAGGTTTCATTAGTCGAGGAGGCACAGCCAACAACGGTGCCATCCTTGATCAAAGCCCTGGAATATGCATCTGTGACTTCGGGTTTCCATTTTACGGCGAAAAGGCGTACAATCCATTGAATTTACCAGCTGGAGTGGGAGGTACGGAACCACCTTTGAACCTACTAGGGAATGCGCTCACAGAAGCTGGAGACGAACCGGTGATACTGGAACGGTTTCCAGGATATAGTAGCGTCATTTCGTCGGGGCCTTTAGTAGTAATGCGGGAGTGCAGACGCAAAGTGTTGGCGGGGATTCGATAGGGTAGGGAATGGCACTACGACTGGGAAGGGAGCGGGGACCGGAAGTGCGGCTACTTCTAGTCATGCTGATGATGAGTATGTGATTAAGAGTAATGTTTCTTGGGTGGGATTCGTTTCTCTTGTTACTGTCTTCCTACTTTGAAGTGTTGGGTAGTTATTCTGTATATTAGTGATATTTAGTAAGCTGGAGGTTTCCAACCCTGGATTTCTGTACCCTACGTAGCGTTGCTAGTGCTGTGGCATTTGATTAAAATCCTACAGGTGTTTCTAAGAGCATATCGGGGTACTGCCCAGTGACAAACCCGGGAAGACAATGTGATGATGGTTTATCGCTGTTAGAGTATCGCTAAATTAACTGACACGACTACCCATTCTACAATGATTCCTAGCCGGCTTATATAGATACAAAACATCCCCGATTCTCCTTAAGGCTCTGTATAGCTGAATCGCCACCGTTGTTGCCTACCCTGCTGAATTGCCACTGTCCTCAGCTCAGCTGAGCTGCCACTACTATCAGCCCTAGGCACTATTTCCAACAATCGCAACTACTACTAGAAACTCGGTTGGACAATTACCTTGCCCAGACATGGAGATGTGATGACATATTTTTCCTCATTTGAAATTAGTCTAATGGTGTCTTCATTTCTAATTTACAGTATTCACTCTTAAATCAAACAGTGAGAAGCCAAAGGAACATTGGCCTAAAGCAGCTTTTAAATCTTCCCTCCGTTGGGGAACTGGCAATCAGCCGAATCACGAGCCTTCAAGAATTCAACTGTTGTTCTCATCCCATCGTGTCCCTTTCCTTCTTGGGGCTTCGGGCAAATAGTCTTTAAGCCATATCCTTGAGGGTAGTAATTGTCCCCTCCTGTCCCTGGGGCCCTGACACCAAGTATTCTTAGGAGAAGTGCCACCGGGTCCCATCTTCTCCAGAATGTAGGCTTGACATACCAAGGCCGCAAGCCGAGATAGCTGAAGTTGTACACTCCTAAAAGTGGGCTAGAATTATCTTCCACGGCTTTAACCGCGAGGTAAGAGGGTCTGGAAAGGTTTAAGTGGCGCAGAGCGAGCTTCCAAATATTTGTAAATATTTCCAAAGCTGGCTTGAGAATTGACCCAGGAGCCTCGATGCCGAAGAAATTATATGTAAGCCAACTAGGCACATCTGTTTGCACCTGGGTATAGAGAACTTACTTTTACTACGCAAAACAAGTTCTTTCTAAGTAGATTAAAAAGCAAATTTATTTTGTAGCCCTGGGCCTTATTAACTAAACCTTAGCCGGTAAGTGCGTTCGTCTGAGACAGGACCGTAAAATACTATATTTAAGCCCTAATGTTGGTGTAATAGGCAATTCACCTCATGTACGTAACGATGTCTATAGTACTAGTCCTATCGGGACTAGCGCGAACCGCGTATACTATTAGGGTAACACACTTCGTATAACAAGAAACAACAATCATCATATCATAACATAACAAGCAAAACGTTTCACTAATAAGGTGGCGCTTGTTGCCACATTAAACCGTGATAGGTGATAGACTCGATAATGGCATACCGAGGTATACCAACACCTATTATCTAACCAAGCTTTGCAAGTGGGTGATTCTTGTTTGACGAAGTCATCCGGGGCTATAAACTCATTTAAGCGGGATTACGGGCTAGTACTCGTAGCGGATAGGCGGACAAGCCGAACTAGCCGTGACGAGTTATTGTCGAGTATTAATGTCTCCTGAGTTGAGGTATTAAGTACATCACTCATAAAAACGTCTATACAGTGGTTACTATTCATCGGAATTAACTTTATCAGAATTTATGCTTCCACTTCCTTCTGCATCCCACCCATCCCTCGGCACTGGAGTTCCTTCCGGCTCGAGGTTCTTGGGACATGCAGCCTGCCACCATACTTACTTACCCTCATTCCAATGAGCCAGCCATCACCAATCCAAATTAAACCCCTCAAATGCTCAATATCCACACACGAATAGGATAAAACATTAAAGTCAAAGCTCCCCGTCATCTCTCATCTTCTCCACCACATCCAAGTAGCGTTCTCAAACGCGTTGGTCGCGGCCTAATAAGGCCTTTCCCCATTAGAACCCCTAACCAAAACCATGCAAAAATCCAATTTCCCATCCTATTAAGGACCGAAAAATGGGGTATTCCCATTAAAACGCCGTTGTCATTTCTAAGGAGTGTCCGGGTATATATATATCGTCCAAAAAAGTTTTCCGCGTCGTAGGCCGTAATGAGTGTGGGGTATCAAAAATCCCATTTTTGTTTTCGGCCGTGTATGTCATGTTGTAAAGGACGGTGGGTATCATGCATTTGTTCAAAAGCTCTCGTCGCAAAAATGTGTTGAAAATAGCATCATGATACGAAAGACTTATCGTCAAATAGTCTTTAGAGAAAATAAGTCCACCCATGAGACATGTACGTGGGTCGTGAATCGTAATATGGAATGTCGTTCCAAAACATCGCAAAAGGGGCCATTGCGCTTATAGAAACAAGGCAAGAAGCGAAAAGAGGAGTATGGATGCGAGTAGCACCAACGAGGGCGCAGTGTGAGGTGAAATGCTAGCTTGAATGGGGCCGCTGCTTGCTGGGGCGGCGGCGCTGGAGGCCGAGTTTGCAATAGTGCTACTGCTCGTAGGAGGTGTGATGACCGCGGTACTTGTATTGGGCGCAGTAGCTATGCTTGATAAGCTTGAGGTCGACGCGACGACCGAAGAAGTCGTCGAGGAATCAGAAGCAGAAGCGGAAGAAGATGACGACAAATCTGTCGACAATGAAGTAGAAGACATTGAAGTAGAGGATGAGGAGGTAGATGACGAACCTGCAGATGAAGAACTTGCGGAACTCAAGGCACTACTTGAAGAACTGCTTGAAGCTACACTGCTAGATGATGACGAAGATGTACTGATCGGGGCGGCTGCTGTGTTGGTATTGGCCTGAGCTTGACTGGCAACAGAGACAGTTGGAGTCGGGGTGGTGACAGCTGCTACAACTTGAGTCGCGGCAACTGGAACCACTGTGGCCGTGCTTGTGCTTGACTGAACCTCTGACTGAGCCTGGGCAGGCTGAGCATTACAGAACTCGACGAAAGGCGCAAATTGAGGATCGACATATGTTTTCAGAGTGGTCTTTATAGTGTCCCCATTGTCTGTGACACACTGCTGGCAGGATGTGTAGTCGGACTTGAAAGCAGAACCGGAGTCGCAGAGAAGTGGCGATTTACCAACCTTCTGGGCTTCGATATAACAGTTGTTACATTGGGCGTAGCATACTGCTGGGACAATGGTTGAATCACGCTTCATTAGTCTGCTTGGGACCATCACTGGCTCACGTGCCCTGATTGTTGCCGCAGTCGACGTAGCTGGAGGATAATGACTAAGTGGTGTCTTAGAGCCATAATTACCAGTGGTGTATGTCGTCAAGTATCTGTTTCCTTGTGGACCGTATACATAAACCGTGATGGTGGTCTCAATGAAGATTGTGTAATCAAGACCAAACGCATTTGGATTTAAGTTGTAGTATGGCTCCTGAGGTGGGAAGTACGCAGTGCAATTTTGTGGCCATACGACAGGTGTGGACTCTGGGCTAGGGATACAGTCCTCTGCCGCGCAAAGATAGCTGTAGTCCGGAGGGTCCGCGTACAAGGTACATCCCTTTGGCTTCGGTGGGGCACAGATATATCCTGGTTTGCAACCCCAGAGAGCATCACTTCCAGTGTACTGTGGAGTCACAGGGAATGAGTTGGTTGGCTTTGGACAGACAACTTGCTCAGTCCCCGTTTTCGTAGTAGTGACCGTCCCCGATGTTCCGGGGCCATCGATCGTGGTAGTCACAGCGGGAATGATAATAGTAGTTGTGATCAGGCTTGTAACTCCAGGTTGGATGGAAATCGAGGTTGTACCTGGGAGAGTGATCGTCATTGGAACGCCAGGAAGAGTGGTAGAAAACGTGCTTGTCACCGTGGAGGCTGGGATGATTATTGTCGCTCCTGGGGCCGTGACCGTTTGGGCTGGAAGCGTGATTGTGGGGCCAACAATGGTAGTACCCGGTTGAACAATTGTTGGTCCTGGTTGCGTAATTATGGTAACAACACCTGGGAGAGTAGTTGTAACGACAGAACCTGGAAGGGTAATCGTGGTGACGCCACCTGGCAGAGTTGTTGTGATTGTGGTTCCTGGAAGTGTGGTTGTTGTCACAACTCCCGGGAGCGTGGTAGTGATCGTGCTCGCAGGCAACATGATAGTCGAAAGTGAGATACTTATTGAAATATCAGTCGCTGTGGTGATGGAAAGCGAAGTGGCTGTCGCAGTTGCCGTGGTTGTAGAGGTCTCGGATTCCGTGATGCGTGATGTAATTGTAGTCAAGTACGAGGAGACAGTGATTTCAGTGGAAGTGGTAGTGGTAGTGGTCGTGACATACTTGGTACCGCTAGTGGTTGTCGTGACCGTCACTGGATATGGGATATACTTCTTGATGGTGGTAGTATGCCATTTTACAATCGTCGTCGAAATCCGGCGTGTGGTTGTAGTTGGAACAGAAGTCGTTTTTATCACAGTCGTTGGCACTGTAGTAAGAACAGTTGTGGGCACGGTCGTCGGAACAGAGGTTGTAGAAGTCGCCGTGAAGCTGGTAGTATACGTTGTTGTATAATTTGAAGTGTGAGTGATCAAACTCGTGTACACACTAGTGGTCCAAATAGTTGTCTTTGAAGTCACGGTGAAAGGAATGCTAGAGAAAATAAGGACAACGTTAATGATTTGAGATGGGAGAATCAAATTACCTTCGAGTGATCTTAGTAGTCCGTATAATTGTGGTTGGCTTAACACGCGTCGTTGTCCTCGTGATGTACTCCTTAGTTGTCGTTGTCGCTGTCGCCGTTTTCGTCTGATCCTTGGTTGACGTTGTGGTAGCGGTAATAGTTGTCGTCCTCCACTTGATAATAAAGATAGGATATCTTGAAAATGTTAGGGGTGCCTAAAGATTTCTCGAAGTCAGATCATCGAACTTACCCGAATGAATTCGTCTTGGTGACAGTATATGGAAAAGACTAAATCGCGAATTAGTGAGATTTAGTGACAGGAATTCGAAGAGACCAACCGTCGTATACACGCTGGTAAACGTCGTCGAAACTGTGTTTGTCGTTCTAAAATATATGTTAGTCAATTGATTCGCAGGTCAAAAGTGGCAGCATTTCTTAACATACGTCTTTGAATCAGTTAAGGTAACACTCTTATCCGTTGCAGTAGTAACAGTTGCAGTTTTCGTCAGACTATAAGCCATTAAAAGGGCGCATTACAGTTGAAGGATATACAAACCTTGTCCCAGGCAGCGTCAATGTGATCGTTGTCGCTGGCTTCCAGCAATCTCCACAGTCCTTTGTCTTTGTGACAGTTATGGTTTCGTAACACGTTTTCGTCTCTGTTGTTGTCGATACAGAGACTGCGCAACTCGTACTCGACGGATAAGTTCTACCAAGCACGGCCTCTGTGGTGTTGTCATAAGTAGCTTGTGCAACACCAAGAAGACTTCCTGCCACCAAGGCTGCCTTCCAACTTAAGATCATGGCTGTGAGTGATTGCAGCGACAAAACGATAGTATTCGGAACAGCAAGACTGCTGAAATCTGTGAGCGAGTGTGATGGAAGGCGGGTAGGTGCTTCTTGATACAGGAACGACGATCAAATGCAGGTTTGGCAGATGGGGTGCCTTTTCTACAGACTGGGTCTTTGGGTCCCAAGGCTGAAGACGGGCAACTCCACTCGAGCTCCGGGGGATCCAATAAGCAGCGAAATTAGCCAGACCGGAGCATTCGCTCTTAGGTATCTTCCACAGTTTGGCCGATTCTGAGTGGTCAGTCAGAGGGTCAACAAAGCCGAAAAGGCACAGACGCTGCCACGAGATGGTGATAACAGCAGGGACATATGGATGAGGTTGCAGCCTGGTAGCTTTGGAAAGCCCTCGATTTGCGTGACGGTACGAAAGAAGTAAACAGCTATGGGGGCCCTGTATAGAGGGGGCCTGGGAGAGGAAAACGAAGCGCATTCCTTGAAAAGCCGGAGGCAACTCGGAGGCGTAACCAGTGATAAGATGCATGGTTGAGCACCCAATGGAGCCACGGATGCATTGTAGAGCACATCGCCCTCGATGCCTGGCCACTTCCTCGGCCAAAAAGCGCCACGGACACGAGTCCAGCGAGTTGACCAGACAGAATGAATTGGAATCTTGGGAACTTGGACGGTTGGGGATCCACGTATAAAGAGCACTGACGATCCGAGTGAGCCTCACAGCACGACAACGCAACGCAACGCACCGACGACCGACAGCAGGGCTGATGCAAACGGGAGCTAAGCAGGAACGGCGAGATAGGAACCGCTCTGGGAGACGAAAAGTCTCTTGAGAGCCTTTGAGAGTCTTTGAGACCAATGACTGATTGACTCGCGCTTCTTCGTCATGTGCCTCTTGGGAAAGTTGGATTGTAATTGCAGAGTATTTTTTTTGAGAATCACCTACGTACAGCGTTATGACTTTAGGAAAGACACGAGAATGGTGCAATGCTCACTAAAGTTGCTCGTCTCCTCTGAGAAAACAGAGCGTGCAATGGCTGCGGGGATGGGATGGTCCCGAAGTTTTCAGCCCAGCCTTTGTCTGGATCCCTACAGTCGAGTTCGTACCCTGTACAGGCCAAGTGACTGGATGACAAGACTTTCAGAGGCGGATTGCGGCTTCTGCGGGATTTCCCCGCCAGTCAGACAAGAGCTTGCGATGAACGTAAATTTACGCATGCTTCGTACTGTAGAACCGCGCTTTGTATGGTTATTTTTGGGCCACGCGGAGGACGGGGTACGGAGGTAATGGTGTGGGTTGTCGTCTGGCAGATGTCGAACGCAAGGGACCGGAACGGCTGTCAAGCGAACTTCGCGCATGCGACTCAATTAATCAATTGAGCGATCAATTGAGTAAATCATGCTCTCTTTTGGATGATGTGATCCTCGATTGCTTCTTTGCCCTCCCCTCCGCAGACGTGCGAGTCGCCTCCAACTCCCGATGATGACTTAGCTGTCGACCGGCTTGAAGGTGTGATGGTCAAGCGTCCGTGTCCACGGTTGGAGTGGTTCGGAAAGAAGATGATCCTCACTGGTCACGTCCTGGTATGGCAACTGCAGATGGCTTGCAGGGCCGCGAAGACACTTTCTACACCCTCGACGGCACGACCGAAGCGCGGATTTCTGCTTTGCATGTCAGAGGGAGGCTTCAACGTCGACGGACGAAGGCAATTGTGTTATGACTTTGCGGGCACATGGACGAAGATCCCGTCATGGACGTTGCAGGTATCGAAGGACAGCAGAAAAGAGGTTCCGGGTGAAGAGAGGGAGAATGGAATGGCTGAAGCCAGAAGGGCCACTTCGCTAAGGACGGATGAGCTAATCTCGATATGACTAGTGCCCATCTCTTCGCTTCACCGCAGAATCTCCCCATCCCGTCAGGTCAAGTTATATCCATCACGTTACTCCCATCCCCCATCAAGTTAAGTTACTCCCATCACATTACTCCCATCTCCCATCAAGTTAAGTTACTCCCATCACGTTACTCCCATCACGTTCTTCTCGTCAAGTCACCCCCATCAAGCTACGCACAGTTCTCGACGACATCGACATCGCACCCCTTCGTACATGCTAACCCTCGACCTAGGGGGTCTTTGGCTCGTCTTTCTTCGCACGATGCATCACATCCATGGATCTCTATCGTGCTGACATGAGACCGGTACCCCTAGAGAAGCATCTGGACCGGCCGAGGAATCGAGGATGGACCGAAGGAGTCCCATTGACAGAGCCTCAAGGGCAGATACAACATTGTTGTCTCGACACAACTGAGAACTCTGTTCCTCACCAGGGTCATTAATTGACATCGAAGTAGCACACACATGCAATCAATCTCGGCAGCCGACGACAATATTGATTTATCCCGGGAACCATTCAAGGCAATGGGCGCTTACGCTTACACTTGCACTTTAGGTGGCCAGCCTCAAAGAAAAGCAGAAGAAAGAAAGAAAGGACGGGAAGACTCCTGCCAAGGAATGGAACACACCCATCTTTTGCGACAATTTTGCCATCCCGCCCAGAACGGACTTGAACGTCGATATTGGAGTCGAGAGAGGGTGCTATTCATTCGGTGGTTGAGGTGATAGTGGTGGTTTGCACGCCTTCGACGCCTCTTCGTACTTGTTCTGACCCGTCGAGTCTTTGCAGCTCGATATCCCTCCTCGAAAGTGCTGACTGGCGATGAAATGCTCTTGAAGACGAGACAAAATCGACCAAGGCAGTCCGTATTTTCCCCGTCGGTTCAGAGAGGGCGCAGACTGATGGTCTTATGTCTCCCGGGACTCCGTATCATCGTGCTCTTTCTCGGATGTTCTGACAACTTCTGAAGTGCTGAAAGAGAACTCTCCGACTCTCATGCAAGGCTGAAGATCGTGTCATTCGTGTCCCTCGACTCGGCTGGGGTCTGACATCCACGATAGCCACACCATGTCACCACCTGGACACTGGAAAGGTCCGCTTGCAGCCTCGCATCCCAATCAGATCGCCAACACTCTCAATCCTGGCTCCAACCACATTACCAGAAGCCGATGCAGCCGATGCAGCAAGCATTCATCACTGATCAGTGATTGACACCCTCTCTGGTCGAGTCTCCACACCACGTACGAGAGCGTCGAGAGGTCCAACCATATTCCTCCATCGCACTCCAAGTCACTCGCATCTCCTCGCCTCCCGTATATCAGCCGATTCTAGAAGGTCAAGCCCGCACTCTCACGTCGTATCCACGGCTATTCTATAGGTACAGTCAGAACCGTGACCACAGCGTACGGAGCATCTTCAGCAAAGTCTTTCCCTCTTTGTTTTCTACTGCGTTCTGGTTCGCCTCTTCCGATACCAACCGAGGCCATACAAAGTCACAGATGGTGGCGAGTTGGTGGCTTCCAAATCACTTCTTACTGGTGACTAGTCAGCAGCCTCCTGGTGTGGTGGATGGATCGAAAGTTGTGTGCACTGTGCATTTCACAATTCTCTTTCCGTACGGAGGAGTGCGCCGAGCCTCGAGAGTTTCATCGTCTTTTGACGACCATTTGCGACAGATTCGTTCGTTTCTGTTATATCGTACATCATGATTCGGTCAATGTCTCTGTTGCTAGCGGTGGCAGCGTTTGTGCGACTAGTCGCGGCCCAAGCAGCGGGATGGCAGAGTGGTCAGGTCAACAGTTCCATGTGCTACTGGGAATCGCCTCGGGGTATGCGCGTCTATCAATCCCCATCGCTGTTTCATGTTTGCATTCACTTATAGCTTGGACATGCTAATTATGATGTAGCCGCTGTGATTCGGGACACTGTCTATATCGATGGAGGATACCTCTGGTGGACGCCTGGAATGGCTGATGGCACATTCTCTGGGCCTGTAAATGATGGTAAGCTTGGCCATCGCGGCGTCAATACACCATCTCACTCTTCAAGGAAATCCACTCGGTCTGGTCTACCTCTTAAATTTCAGCACTCCATTTAACACAACCGGTGGATTCAACCTCACTGCCGCTTTCACAACTATATCCAAGGCTGCCAGTGGAGCAAATGCGAACAACATAGGCCCGTTGTACCTCGATGGGGCTAT
The DNA here is from genome assembly GCA_019669835.1 of Amylocarpus encephaloides. Taxonomy (NCBI): domain Eukaryota; kingdom Fungi; phylum Ascomycota; class Leotiomycetes; order Helotiales; genus Amylocarpus; species Amylocarpus encephaloides. The sequence continues at coordinate 26,102 of MU251413.1, read as the reverse complement.
GTTGGCAAATGATAATGAATGGATCACGTATGGGGGACTTTACAAGAATACAGATGCGTACAAACCACAAGATGCGAATGCCGTCGCAGCCTACCAAAGATATCAGTATGGCCCACCAAGGGATCAATTCCAACCTGGATATGTACTACAGGACTTGCCAACTGGAATGACTCGATATGTTTCGAATGGCGCACCGGTCAGCGTGCCCTCGGAAAATCTTGGGTTCTACTTTTCAGGACTGCGATCAGCAAGCTCTGGTGCAATATTTGATTCACCAGCTGCGTCGAACTCATCTTTCAGAGCCAATGTTACATCAGCAACATTAATTAGCTTGGATCTTAGTGTTCAAGGCAAGGAAGTCTGGAATAATGATACTCTACCCACAACTGTACCAGGTCGTGCCAATGCTGAGATCGTTTGGGTTCCTGTTGGCACCAGAGGAATTCTTGTCGCAATTGGAGGAGTGATCAATCCTTCATTCGCCACTGTTTCCCAAAGCCTAAGGGGTATCCCTGGAGCTCAGATACAAAGCGTTAGTAGAATTGTCCCTATGACGTTAGCTGTACTGATATTGTTCATAGCAAAGGACAAGCCCTACGTTCATGTCAACGGTTTCCGTGTATGATATCGCATCAAAGACTTGGTACGAACAAAACACCACGAACTCCACTTCTGGGCGTCCAGGTCAATTGACTCAAGGCTGTACGGTCCTTGCATCTGCTCAAGATGGTTCAAGCCATAACATCTACTGGTACGGAGGGTACGACGGCATTGATCTCGCAAAGGAGGAGGCCTATTCTGACGATGTCTGGGTCCTATCCATTCCGAGCTTTACTTGGGTCAAAGTCAAATCTGGTACATCCTCACACAGTCGCGCTGGACATCGATGCGTCAAACCTTACCCGGATCAAATGCTGGTCATTGGCGGCCATGCTCCGCTCGTCGGGACGACTCCGAAATGTGTCGACGGAGGTATTGTTCAAATCTTCAATTTGAATACCGCAACATGGACAGATCAATATACTCCTACAACTTGGAGCAATTACACCGTTCCTCCGAGTGTCATCGCCGTAATTGGTGGCACCGCCCTTGGGGGCTCTGCTCAGACGGCGCCTTCCCCAGGCGGATTCTCAAATACATCTTTGGCAACTGTCTTCAATACCAAGTACAACACCACCAAGATAACCAATTGGTACCCTTATCAACTTGCAGCAGAGAATGGGACGACTAATCGCACAAATCTTCTGCCTTCGCCCGTTGCCAAGTCAGGTGGTGGCACTCCAAAGTATCTAGCTCCAGTATTGGGAGTTGTCCTCGGATTGGTCTTCATCAGTCTTCTTATTCTCGCCTTTGTGCTTTGGGGGAAAAGGAAGTACTTCAAGGCGAACGGTGGAACGGGTACACAGAGTGAAGCTGGGACGATGGACAACAGAAGATGGGTCACAAATTGGCTTCGTGCAACGCCGGCTGCGGCATCGGAGTCCAATGTAAAAGCACCGACTGTCACAACAGACGAGACCCCAATAACGCCAGCTTATGAAGAGGAGCTTGCCTATACTGTGCCTGAAATGGCCGGTGTACCGGTCCTTGAGATGGAAGGTAAGTCGTTCTTACTATCAAATCATACAGTATGACTAACAATATGTAGATACTTCCAGACCCACTGAACTCCACGACACGGGTTTCGTCCCATTAACTGCAAGCAGTTTAAACCAGAGAAGCTCAGGCCTCGATCATTCCACTTCGCGAGGCTCCCACATCTCTCACAACAGCTCCGTTTCGGCAGACTCGAGTCCTCGCCCCGCCATTTCACCGGCCGGCACACCACGCGCTGACTCCCCACCCCCAGGCGCGGCTATCGGCGAGCTTCCTGAGCGCCCGCACCTTCACAGTGGCGTTTCTGGTGTCTCCGAGGGTGAAAGAGGTCACCTGAGGGGCATTAGTGAGACGAGTGTTAGTACTGACGGTGCTTACGCGACGCCGATGGGTATCCCGGACTCTTCGGTGCAGGGCCAGGTAACGAGTCAACAGGTCATGGCACCACCGACTAGTGAACCGAATAGGTTGGGTGGTATCGTCAGTCCAATGACACCCACAGCCGGAACCGGAGAGAGTGGTGATTACCTCGGTACTGGTCTAGCTGGAAACTCGGGGGGGAGTCCGAGTGTGAAGAGGAAGAGCCAATTCTCGGAGAAGTTGGATGATGATAAATGAGTGAGTGATGTCGAATGAGAAGGGAAATTGATAGATGGCTTTTATATCTTTCGTAACGTGTACATGATCTTACGATTCATGGTATCGGGAGTGCGGCAGGATCTGGTTTGCACATTATAGCAGGCATTGCGCTTTTGGCGCCCGGCGGAATCCTTTTGGTACCTAAATCTGGGGTTGGATTAGGGTATATATCCGTAATATAACTTGAAAATTTTAATCTTTTGTTTAATAAATATATTTTTTACACCATGGATGGATGTTGTGATATGGTTGCGCTTGAGGATTTGTAAGGGCAAGAGTGGAGTGGAGTGGCCCCAGATTGAGTAAGTAGGGTTTAGCGACAAGCGAGGGGATGAGCCGGTGTTACAAGGCTTTCATAGCTATATGGGAGCTGCGGTGGTGACCGTTTCAGAGGATGACTCGAACCTTGTAGATGATCCCTCATATCTTCGAAACACTAAGAATACCTATTAGGATACTATCTTCACGAACCTTTTGGACGGGCTGTTATGAAGCTTTCACAGCGACATAGGAGCTGCGGTTGGATTGTCTCAACCCTCTTATCGAAGGAGCGCCTTGCCATGCGGGGCTACTTGAATCCTCGGAGCACCATTAGATGCGGACTCCTGAATATGAGGATGCCTTTTCGCTTAATCCCCTATTTAGAAGTCGAACATCCCAGACTAACAGTTTGAAGAGTGAAAAGACCCCAGCATGGGCTCCAAGGGGAGGGAGAATATGCTCAGAAGAAAAATAAGAGCGGATCCTTAAATTGAAATGTTGCGTGACATTCGTAAGGGCCTCAATTTGTTTATAATGTCAAGGTTGCTGGGGCCTTTGAACGTATCTACCTTGGGTAACCTTATGTGAGGGAATTCGAAGATCATGACTACCTGTAATTTGTCCTATTACCACATGAGGCTAAGAATAGAGTCCTTGATTTCGACATTGGTTGACACGATCAAGCGGCGACGCTCGATTCGAATAGAGGTTTGGCGGACTATTCAGACGACAACTGCGATACGTGAATACAGTGTAGCATTTTGCTGACCCCGCTAGCGCACCCTTGTTATGGTAAGGTTATGTCTAAGCCCGCCTTAGAGCAGCTTGTGTTGTTCGTTCTGCCATTTTGCAAGTCAAAAGAGGCAATTCTATCCAGGGAAATTTTAAGGTGGACTGGGTCCTCCTGACTAAGACGTTGAGGGGATTATTATTCTTCCGTACTGCCGGGATATTTTCTCCCTTTCGAGTATCACACATTTACTTGTGGATCAATTCAGCAACTTGGCACGCGACAAAACAACAACGTCAAAACATCTCCGTCGTCCATTGAGAAGACCGCTTCAGCTCAAACACGACATTTTAATGGATCTGAAATGCCTCTGGTTTGCAGACCATGGAGGAGAGGCAAATGAATTTTCCTTGACGGAACCATCGGCCTTGACGGTCCACTTTATTTCAGCTCATTACAAATTGTGGACAACCCACATAAATATATAGTAATATGGTCTGGAACCCCCTCTCGCATGACTGCTAGGTTAATTGAGATGGGTTTCAAGTTCTTTTAAAATGTCTACTTCATTCTCCTCTCTCCCAATTATCTCGCTCTCAGCTCTGTTAACCCCCGGAAAACAGGAAGATTTACTTGAGCTGTCTTCCCGCCTTGATGAAGTCCTTTCCACAACGGGATTCGCGTATTTAACCGACTTACCGCTCACTTACACTCATGAGGATGTCTTTGAGATTTGTGAGGATTTCTTTGGAGAAAACGGAATTCCCGACGAAGAGAAAATGAAGCTCGCAAAAAGGACTTTTGTCAAGGATAACGAGAACACCTATAGAGGGTAAGACATTTTCCGTGTTACATGGTGCTTAAAATAACAAGTGTGTTAGCTATTTTCCGGCACAACCAGGGTCAGATAACTTGAAAGAGGGATTCGAACTCGGCACCCCCACACCCTCAATCGCCTCGATCACACCCCCCCAGCGCGACGCGAAATTCAACCTCACAGAAGTGAACGTATTTCCTAAATCCGACTCTTCATTCCGAACCCGCTGCGAGACACTCCATAATGAACTGCAGGGTCTGTCAGCTCAGCTTCTTTCCCTACTCGCAATTAGTCTCGGCAAATCGTCTTCATTCTTCGATCATTACCTTGTAAATTCCTTGAGCACTCTCCGACTTCTACACTATCCACCTATTCCAGAGTCTAGTCGACAAGATCTCATATGCACGCCTCATACGGACTCGGGTATCATAACATTACTGCATCAAGATAAAACAGGCGGCTTGGAAGTGCTCAACAGCGTTGGAGAATGGATTCCTGCTCCATATGTGCCCGGCAGTATGGTTGTAAACATCGGAGACCTCCTAGCAAAGGTCAGCGGTGGGAGATGGGTTGCCACTTATCATCGGGTACGATCTGCAGAACGTGAGCCAGACAAGCCGCCGAGAGGGAGATATTCGGTTCCGTTCTTCTTTGAGCCTGGATTTGATTGTGTGGTCAAGAGCATGCAGGGGGATGAGGTAGTATACGGGAAGCATGTCCTCGAAAAAATGAAGGGCTGGATCGAGTTCCAGGACGTGTTGGATGACGTGCCCGATATATTGCTTGAGTCCAAGGCCGTAGAGGTCTTCTGAGATCGCTTACTGATTCTCATCGACAATCAAATCACCAGTCTTAGCATTCCAGTTCATATTCTCTCATTTGTGAAATGAATTTGTATGAGCGATTTCCAGCACTCATTTCCATCCACTATTCCTAGCAGGCCGTGCATTAGAGCACACCGTCAATACGAGCATTCGATCTGCAGGGCGTGAAGGAGACTTCGTTGGCTCGTCACTTGCGTCTGCCACGAATTATGTGCAAGCGAATATTTGACCGCCCCCCACATTAGATGTATCATAGAATATGACAGAGTAGTGTATTGGCATTGACAACCCAGGCCAGTTCATCACTCTGCACTTCTGGCACAAATAGAGCAAAAGCCACTTGTGCCCCTTGGCGCAGGGGGGCCAGATCGGTGAGCCAGCCTTAAGCATCGCCGTTCTCTTTGGCCGTCATTCTTGATCCAGCATCGGAGCACACCCACCCGGTTTACTGCAGTATTATCTACATTGTGACCCCCATTCTCACCGTTACTAACTGTCAGACCCCCACTTGCCACTGAGGGCTACTTACCACTTACCCCACGCTCGAGTCAACACTACGCTCCTACAACGAGGCTGTATCTCTTTGGTGCCAAACCTGTGCCTAAGCTGAGAGAGCGATAATCATTTTGACGTTCAAGACTTGAAAGTACCAAATTCTAAAGTTTGCCATTGTACTACATTGCTGAGGTCCCGCTTCTTACTCTTTGAGGACAGAATACGAATGGCTTGTATGAAATCGGCCCACACACACATCCTATTCTCATTCATTGGCAGGTAATGATCAAGTGCTTCATACCTTCTTTTGATTTTGGATAATTCTTCTCCGCTCAAAAGTTGCAGAGGGTATAATTTGCGATGCCGCACCTGCGTTTAAACCATGTCGATGTCTTGCCCACTACGTATAAATGCACTCCCCCCTCGCTTTCTGTGGTATCTTACCGCATGCTTCTGTTTGCACCAAACCCAGAGCCAGTTTATTCCTCATTGCCTCAGATTCCTATTAATTCCGCCTTGCACTTTGCACAAGTGCTCCTGCGAAGTCGTACTATCAACACCATGATGAAATTCACGCTTTGCCCAGTAACACTACAAGGCGATGCCACCAAGTACGCCCTTCTTCTACTTCCACGTTTCCTATTTTGATGCTTACTTGAACAGAAATGTGTTGGGCAAGGAAAATCAGAAGCCTGCGAGAACATCCAACATCTCCGGCAAAAGTCCTAGACCAACCTTGGAGACAAATCTTTGTCCTCCATCAAAGCCACCGAACATACCTCCTAAAGACGAACATGTAAGCAGTGCACCTCAAATCTCCCATTCCGCCCAACACTAATGTCGAGTAGATTGACTTGGGCGGCCAACGTGATGCAATACAACTGCAAAGATGGATCTATGAAGTCCACCACGAAAACCTTACATTTGGGGAGAGAATGGAGAAGGAAGGATGGGAGAAGTCTTCGGTTTGTACCCTGACAGAGCAGGAGCTTGAAGTCGCTCCGTGTGAGATGCACTCAGGATGCAAGGACAAGATCGATGTTTGTAATGTGGAGGTGAGGTTCTCTCGAGGGATTGAAGAGGCGTGAAAAAGCGTTTAAGCGAGCTAGAGCCTTTTCCGATGTAGTCGACCAGTATTATGGCCACTTGACGTAATCCCCTAATGATATCTTGCACACATTTGCAGATCATCCTTGACATCATGTTGTATCTGTACCGTGCCACGACTGGCTCAGCAGCAACATTTTATGGGTACAGCATGTATTCGAATCAGCTCTTTAAATGCACGCCATCAATTGAACCAACTTCGCACAGGATGAGTTCCCCGCGATGTGAAATTGCTTTACCGTTTCGAAAGCAACCACCAATCACAATCCTCAACGCCCTTAAATGCCCAATGCCCAAAATATCAGATCAGGCACGAAGTAGTAGTTAGCGAGAGGTTGTAGAAAATGTCCAATCTTCCAGAGCCGACAAAATGCAGCTTTCCCGTGAAGTATTAGCCAGGAAACCAAATGCAGATGCGCAAACCCCAAAAATGCCCTGTTGGTATGCAGTAGCCTCAGAAATAAATAGAGCTTCTAAGAGTATGAGTAAAAGTATTGATTTCGATACCCATTTCCAGAGGGTAAAGTGCCTATATATATAGGGTTTCGAGCCTCCTAATTAGTCTGCTTCTAGTCTACCTTACAATGTGCCTTTCAGCTCTGCTGCCTAGTAAAATATTATATCATGTGATAAAGTATCACCGTACCTATCAACAGGTCCAAAATATAATAACTAATTATCGTATGGCGCAAAACAGAAGCAAGAGAAGGCAGCGAGAACATTAAGCATAGAACATGATATTTTCGATGTTTGGGTGCCAAGGATTCTTGGACTTGCTCACGCTGCCATTCTTAACACCCTAAAGGTGTTCCTTCACCTGATAGTCCGAGTCTTCTAACTTACTCTTTGGTTCACAATCCAGGTCAGAAGTATTGGGAGGACCACCTTTGAGCAAAGAAGGTCGTATGTAATGCCTAAAAGTTGTCCCGACCAGAATTATTTTCAGGATACAAGTTGCCAACAAACACAATCGTAGAATCGAAGTCACACGCAAACGAACAAGCAGGCTTGTTAGCCTCCAGAAATTGATTGATCAAGTATCGTTTTGTTTCCCGGGACAACTTTCTCTCTTCAGCAATGGGTTAAGTTATCTGAGCATCATCAACAGAATCGTCACTAGCCGTTGGTTTACGGTCTTGAGAAGAAACCCCCTTCCTCCCTGTATTTTTAGTACTGGCGAGTTTTCCAATTGTGATACTGTATCGATGAATAGTGTTGATAGATATGGTGATATTTTATCATTTGATAATTGCTTTCACTAGGCAGCAGAGCTGAAGGCACCAGGCAGAGCTGAAAGGCATACTACACAGACTAGAAGGCAGGCTGATTAGGAAGCCCGAAGCCCTACATATATATAGGCACTTTATTCTCTGGAAAAGATGTGGAAAAAACGCTGTTCGGCTCTGGTGCCTTGTCATTGGCATTACTCGTAGCGCTCCTGATGCTGACTCAACCATGCCCCTTGTATTAAAATCTCTTCTAGCTTCCCTTTTATCAAAACCAGACTTCTTCTCGGATAATAAAAAGCCCCTATAACGTGACAAAAGTGCAATAAATAGATACAGGACTTTTACTCTAATTTATGATATTCTGAGGTGCTGCACGCCAACAAAGAGTCGCACCAGCATTGAGCTGAGCTCGAAAAAGGTACTAAAATTCTCGGCGCCACAGACTTCTTGCTTTCTTGTGCTTCTGGAGTTCAGCCACTTCTTCCTTCCATGGATCTCTGATAACTAGTTGCGAGACATCCCGCTACACTTGTGTCGAACCAGATTTTTCGAACGCGTTAATCGATAGTAAACTAGTAGTGAATCTTTAGGCTTTGTAGGCTTATAGCTAGTTGGCGAAGGAGGTCGATATGGAGGTCTAGGAAAACAGAAGTTGGAATTGTAGTGAGCTACGCTTAAAATACTAAGGGCCAGAAATGATTTAGACGAGCTAAGGTCACGTGGTTAGGACCTACTGCATAACTTATACTATAAAAATAGGTGCGTTACGTAGTATCGCAAAGTATAATTTAAGGGAGTATGTTTTTTAGCCCGACCGCCGCTCTATCTTTTGAGGAAGTGTGCACAGAGGCTTCGTATCCCCTCCATAGAATCCCCCCCGCTTCATAATGGCGACTCTCTCAAAAGCTGACATTGGAGACTCGAGATCATATATCGTCCAACGAAGCTATAGCCGTGAATACAATCGAACACATTGTTGGGAATCAGCTCGAAAAATGTCACCTTTTCAATCAAGTATTCCCAGATGATGTTCGACGCAACGAGATTTCAACATGGCTCCTTGTGTTGGTTCTAGGAAGCCTTTGGACAGGAGGTCTTCTCGTGGCATTAGGTGCGCCCACAGGAAAGCTTGATCATGTATGACGGAAGGCTGACCAGTCAAAGACGAAACCATGATTGCCACCATTATTATACCAAATGCTACCTCACTGGACTCGCTCTCGACTTTCTCACGGTTGTCGACGGCCTATCTTTTGGGCAGCACCACCTCAAAGGCATTCAGCGGTCATCTTAAGGACATCTTCGGACGTCGCAAGGATCTCATGTTTTGTTGTGGCCTTTTTGAACTCGGCTACCTGCTCTGTGGGATTGCGCCAAATATCGCTTGCTACCTCGCTAGTCGGGTGATGTAGGGCGTGGAAGGGGATCCGTTTGTTCAATCACCACAGTTGTTGAGACGGATCTCATCTCCATATACAAAAGGCTTCTGATTGAGGGTTGGCCAATATTGCTTACGGTGTCGTGCTAGCCCTCGGTGGAGTCTACGGTACAGGTATTTATGAGACTATCGGATGGAAGTGGGCTTTCCTGATCCAAGTGCCTATTCTAGTGGTCGATGGAGTAGCGGCCTTTCCCGTCATTAAAATATCTGACGAGAAGAGGATCAAGTATGGTCATACTCAGATTGATTTTCTAGGCATGATTACCCTTCTTGCCTAGATTGTCTTCTTTCAATACGGTCTCAACTATGGAAGTACGACTTTGGTTTAGGCGACTACATCTGTCATCGCCCCCTTATACGTCGCGGTATTATGCTTTGGCTTCTTTTTCTACTAGGAATCATCGCGAGCAATAAACCCTGTCATACTAATCAGAGACTTCGCCGGAATGACTGTTAGATGTATCCAAATTTCAGCCTTCCTCGCTACTAGTGCTTTCGTCAAGCTTTCTTTTCTACGTCTCGATCTAACTTAAGATGCTGGGTTTAACAAGCACGGAAACCTGACTACTACTTATCCCGCTAGCTATCCTCTTCGCCCCCATATCAATCGTCGTAGGCTATATTGTCCAAACCCCGCGTAGATTTTACTACGTGAATATCACTCTCCAATCTATTTCAGCCGTCTCCTACGGCCTCCTGTGCATCCTAGACGCCAAAACACCTTCATGGCAGGTCTTTGTCTTCCTCGGCATCCTTGGTATTGGCGTTGGAGGCTCCTATGTAACGAATCTCATGGGTATTTTTACTTCCGTCCCGCAGGAGGATCAAGCAACAGTGTAAGCTGCTTCAAGGAGTGTCAGAGCAATGGGAATCGCTGTTAGTTTGACCCTTGCCTCGGTGATCTTTCAGACCGGCGGCTCTCGATCACACCTAAAAAGCTCATTGCAGGACCCAAGCCTGGTCAATCAATTCAGTAACATATTTGCCATCGACACGGCATACTTTTCGTCATTGAATGCATCTATTAGGCAGGATGTGCTTGATGCGCATAGGGGCGCTCTTCATGCCTTCTTCTATTTCCTCTTGGCCCAGGCACTAGTTAGCGTACTAGTCAGTGTATTCATCGAGAACAATGTTATTAGGCATAACGAGAGCGCAGATTGAGTTTTAATAGATAGGATTATTGCCTTAGGCCTTGGAAATGTATCGTAGCAAAACAGCCAATAGTACGCTAATGGTTATTAAACTCAATTATCTAAAGCTTTATCTGTGGTGATATGAGTTCGCCATCATAGAATCCGAAAAATACGAGGCAAAAATGTGCGTCATGACTTACTTGCTTATCAAGTGGGCTTATCCATATTGACTGAGATGGACGAGCCTTTGCTTAGCAACATCTCTAGAGGCCTGATAACGACGACGGCGCATATATATTAATGTAGGATAACGCCCCTATTTATACTACCTATAAGGTCCGCGATTGGTTTATCGAGAATGAAATTACAGCCACCGACTGACCACCCTACTCCCCTGATCTAAATCTAATCGAGCACATTTAGTGGGTCCTAAAAAACCTACTTATTAAACGATACTCCGGACTCTCTACCTCAAAGGAGAAAGCAAATAGGATGTGACTGACATACAAAAGGCTCTATAGGAGTGTTAGGCTCAAATACCAAGTCAAAGTTTACAAGCGGAAGAAACTTGTTAGCGACGACTGTTTGGGGTTGACGATAATAATGTCGCGGATATATGAAAGTGCCAGAGCCTGGTCATCTGGCATCATGCCTTTATCAAGTAGTACCTTCACCCCGGGAACATGTTAAGGGTGAAGAGCAGGACTGAGATGAGTGATATCGGGATGTAGATCACCTCTCAGAGTCACTTCACCAAGAGATACTCTGCTCCGCCGGCGTGAACGTCTACACTCTCAAATCAACACCTCACAGCAGAGTCAAACCGTCACCGGATGTTCCTCGCATACTTGCGTTGACGAAAAATCTTACAGGCATATTCGAGAACCCCACTCGCACTAGATTCATCACCAAGACGAAGATCACACAACATGCTTGAACTTTAAGCTTGGAAGTGGAAGTGTATACAAGCATATTAAAAGTTTGACTTATTGAAAGATGTTCAATAAACTAGCAATACGAAAACAATCTGGACATCCAACTACAACTGCTGATGGCCATCGCCTTCTGTATTCTGCGAAATCTGCGTTAGTAATTTGAAGTACTATATTAATTAGAATACGACTTACACGAAAGTCTCGAAAGGCTCTCCTCTCGAATATTGTCCACTGCTAGTCATCAATGCCTTGGGGACAAAACTAACTTCAGCCCAGCCTAATATCAACTGCCGCCAGTAGCAAGCCTGAGCCGCCGGTGTGAGATATCTATCACGAAAGGTATCGACACCGTTTTGGGCGATACGCTGTGATTTTTCCGGGTCGCCCAGTAATTCTAGAATCCTTGGTTCAAGATCGGAGAAGTCTTCTTCTACTTCAACGAAGTTCTGGTCGGGTCCAGCAGAGACGAGAAGCGAATGGTGTGGCTCTATCCAGTTTCGCTTTGGCATGATTACGACCGAGTTGCAGTTTTGGAGATACTTTCCTCGTCCTGAGTAACTTCGACCTGCGAGAGGTGTTAGCTATCAATTCTTCCTCACCGGAGAAATTGAGAGGATCAGAAAGGTCTCCGATCATGTTTCATACCTTCAGTATGGATCAGAAACTGGTACTGGCAGTGCTCTGGCATTGATACAGGGGATGCTCCGTTGCTAATCTTGGGTTCTGTTGCGGTTGACCACTCTACGGCCTTGACATCGGCCCAATATTTGCCTTCCGTAACTCGAAGCAGATCTTCCCTATGCTTATTGGTTCTTAAAGCACCTCTCCAAATAGCTTGTCTTTTCTTTGAATTAAATCCCAGCTCAGTTTCCGAAATCTGAAGCCGAATCTGTTCGTAGCCTCCGACAAGGCTTAGAGGCCAGCTCCAGAAGCCAAAGTCGGACATGAGCCACTTTTCCTTCTCGTCGACTGTACGCGAAAGTGCCCATATTGTTTTTTGGAGATGTTCGGGGTCTGCAATATCTGACGTTGTAAACGAAAATTCAATATCGGGTAAGGGTACAGGCGAGGTGATGATAGCTCGATGTAGAGCATGCAGTATAGCGAGGATACGGGGAGTCTCGTGATTGCTACCGGAGAGTCTTGTGTCGCGGATGTAAAGCTGCGCAGAGGAATTGTTAAGAAACACTTCTTCGAACTTGAGACACGGAAAATTTTTTACCTGCTGATCGAGAATTGCTGCACGAACTGCACCGTCCTGCTTCCAGGATATATCAATGTCCTCCTCTATCATGTAGTTGCTTGAACTCTTTCGATATTCCATGGCGCGCCCTATGTCTGCGAATAGGCCAGGAAAGGCAGCATGGCATTGTTCCGTATTTAGTCCGTAGGCCCTTTCGTCTCTCGTTTTGTTGAAACTCCAAGCTTGAGTCCCCATGGGCTCATGAGTGCCCAGCGATGTCAATTGAGTATGTGATAACTCTGGGTACTGCTTCCTGAGTTGTTGTTCTGCGCTCGAATTGCAAATCCTGGCGGCCGCCTTACCCGGTGAATGATCCATTCCTGAGCACAATTCAAGTCCTTCTCGTCCAGCTGGGTAACTCGTGGCTGGGGGTAGCAAGGCTTTTGGAATGTGTTGCCTATATAGAGGATAAAGTAATATGCAAGTGTATAGAAAAGCGAAAAATGATAAAGAGCCGATGGACACAAGAGTCCTGCGATGGAAACGAGACTGTGATTGAGACATTTCGGACCACCTATTTGGAGCCCTCAAGAAATAGATATCGCATCACGGCCTTCTCAGAAGCTGGCCCTCTGCTTAGAATGCTTCTCAAAGATGTCTTGAACCCAGTTAGACCTGCGATTGATGTCCGTTACTCTGAGAAGGGGCCTGGAGTCTCCAGCAGTAATTTGATTTTTAGAAAGGCAAGAAGAGTATAATGAGGCCCGTGAATGAAGCAAGCATCCAACAATAAACGTGTGCTCTTGGGAACAAGTTACAACTACGGCAGTAATATCAACAGTACGCACAGTACTCGTGAAGCCAGCGGTTTACGTAGTCACCTCCCTCCCACAGCAGAGCCCAGAGACAAAGTCTTAAAATTTGCCGTGTATGGGATCATAAGGCCTAAGTAAGGTCGGAGGAACGAGGCGCAGGTAGAAGGTGAAATGTTAGTACTAGGAAGGCGCAGGTGGAAGGTGAAATGTTGGCACTAGGAATCTTTTTTTGGTTCGACAACATTGATACCATCGCATCTTTGACTATAGGACAACTTACGCATTGATAGAATACTTTTTTTACCGGCCTCGTTCCATGCCTGATATCGTAGCAGGCCGTAGAATGCTTATCGGCGCTAGCTAGAATCATAAACAGGTCTAGATTTTGCCATGATCTACAGCGCTAAATCTCACGTCATCTGTAAGCCCAACATGCGGGACGTATCGTTGCACATGTTGGAACTCAATATTGGCCAGTACTTCATCAGAGTCAAGTTTCGTTTGAAATGGAGTGTTGGTTGGGTTACCAGGGTTGGGGGGCGGAGGGGGGAGGGGGATGGGGGGGGAATCGACACACCGAGTAAACATATGGACCATTTTAAGACGCCTGTATCGAGAGTGAGTAGACCAGCCACTTTAAAGTTATAAGTGTGGATTATCTATTATACGCTCCGTCAGGACGCGCACACCCAATAAGACATAATTATTCCGGGATATCTGCAACAGACAGGAAGGGGCTTAGTACATTCGTGCCGTTGGTGCTGTGCTGTTTGCTTGATATATTGGTTTCCTGACCGGAATCTCGACACCTGTTAGGATTACTCAAATAAGGAGGTCAAATGTAGTGGTTGAGTATTCTTGTGGTATTGTTGCTGTGTTTAAGCCCCCTTACATCAGTAGAAATAGCGTTCAGCAGTATGACTAAGGCATTACAAATCTGAGTCCTGACAACTCCCAACTATCAAGTGCACGTGGTCTCGCGCCACATTTACTATGGTTATTGTGGCCTAGGTACACGCGGAGAATGTTGGGAGTTAAGTGATTTGTAAGGACTTAGCTAATACGCTAAAATGGTCACCTCAACCATTTTAGGTAGCATCAACTCAACTTATAATAATCAACCACATGAAAAACTCTCAACTTGACTACCCAGACTTCTCTATAAAAATCAACAGGTTATAAGCCCGGAACGGAACAGAACAGAACAGAACAGAACAAAAAATGGCTCAACAACTAGCTATATCACACTTGTAGTCTTCATTCGCTGCCACGGAGTATATCACTCTTAAGGAAGGCAGAATTACTAACTTTAATAGCTGTTACCTGGATAGTCACGTGGACAGGCTAGACGCATGTGACAGCCCACCTGTACTTAGACTAGCGTAGCTTCCTCTCAATGAACTAGCTTTTACACTTCATACACATTGACCCTCACATTTTGGTAGCAATGCCAGTGACCATGGAACCTTAATTCTAACTGAAGGTACCATCAGTATAGCAGCAGACGCCTACTACACACCAGCCACCCTTTTGGCACCAGACCTCCGAGAACTAGACCCCGCTACCCCTTTCCGCAAAACACCATACATCTTCGACACGTTCACCATACTCACTGCTATAAGCAGTAAACGCCATCACGGCGTCCTCAAGGGTCACTAGGAGCCAGAGGCTCGAGGACCAAGAAGCCAACACGATTGACTTCTCGAGCGTCATAGACCCTTTCAGCCGCCGTGGCAAGATACGTCGGAACTCTCACCAAACTCCCGAACTACCATATACCCCCGAAGGGCATCAAGACAGCCCAGAAAGACAACCCGAAAGCCCCTTGTCATACCCTGCTATTCAATCCGAAAGTCCTATGTCTGACCCTGCTCTCAGCCCACCAAAATCGATCTCGCCAATCATGGCACCAGCTTCAAACACCCAGGGCGGCTCCTCCAACAACGAGGGCTCGGCAGCCTGATTTAGAGTGCTTTTGGGTTTGGATACTTGGCTAGGACGACATGATATTTAGGCTATGCTCTAGGAGCTGTTTTATGTGCTTGAGGGCAAGCACTTGTCGGTGGTGGGACGGATGTGTCGGTGAAACCTGGTTATGTGGCTGAGGCAAAGATAAAAAGGGGTAGTTTTGTCAATTTGTTCGAGAGGAAACTCCAAAGGTTTTTTCTTTTGTTGGTTGGCAGAGGTCGCCTTCCACCTTCACAGTATATACTAAATACTAGTAGAAATCATATAACGAAGTACTTCCGGGTATTTACTACTACGGAGGCTAAGCGAGTTATAAGTTATCGTACGAAACTATATTTAGGTCGAGAGACTTCTTAGAACTTCCCTTTCCTTCTCCTTAGTTTTAGATTCTCGTATAAAAGGTATATTTTAGTTCTATTACCCCCTCTCTCCTGTGGTTCTATATGTGAGCTGTTATAAATTAAAGACTTTGACCTTAAACTTATTTATAAGTTAAGATACGATTAACTACACACTTAGTTATACCTATATCTTCGAAATAAGCTCTATCGATATAATATAGAAGGCCTTGTAAAGATTGATAAAATCGACATACTACGAGGTAGTATAGTAAAAGGACTGTTCGGTTCTAGTACTTAGTCATTACTTAGTTATTAGTATTAGCGCTCCTAGTACTGACTTAACCATACCCCTTGTATTTAAATCTCTTTTAGCTTCCTTTCCATCAAAAATCAGACTTCTTCTCAACAATCAAAAGCACCTATAACGTAACAGGTAGCTAATCTCTTCTCGACGCTCTTAATATCGTAGTAGATAGAGCCGAGTAACAAATATAAGAAGGAGGCTATATGGAGCTTAATAGAGAACGTTAAATTAATATTAAGAACGACTTCGATAATAAGAAAGGCGTAGTAGAAATAGAAGTAATTAAGGATAACGATAATAGCCTCCGCTCCTACTCGAGTTGTCCTTGAGTCCTTGGTTCTGCTGTCTCGAAGTGGTCAGTTCTTTTGGGTGGTTCAATCTAGGCGGGCTAAATTGTTCTTTGATCGAATGTTTAATGTCTCAGTGTCTACATGGTTGCCAGGTTTTCCTTCTGCCGACCTGCAAACCAAGACAGTGGTACATAATTCACTATCCCCAATCGACGGTATTCTAGGTATCCGAAATCACTGTCTTGATCACCAGTACGGACAAGAGCTAGTCCAGCAGCTTTATTTCGATGTGGACGGAAGCGGGATGTCTTCAAAGGTATGCACCAGACCTCCTGTACAGGCTTGTCTACCTCATCAGCGGCGAAATATCCAACTAGGTCATGAGTCTCTGGGTCTTCCGGGTTTAGATAAGAGCGGTCAAATGAATTCCAGTGACTTTCACCATCGGAGGATATCTTTTCAAAAGTCCAGGAAGAATCTAACCGTGAAAAGCTGAGTAAAAGGTGTTGGGCTTCTGTCAAGACATATATGCGGAAGGGAAAGACGGACGATGTCTACCGAAAACTCGAAAGAGCAAAGACGATGCTTAACCTCATGATTTCAAACCACATTCTGTAAGTGATATGCGAAGCGTACCTATACCACACACGTACTTAAACTATTTCTAGAGCAATGCAACAGAAATCTGCAGAGATGAGTACCCCCCAAAAAGATCCAAATGATTCGGAAGTAGTCACCATTATAGAGGAAGTGGACGCCAAGTATAATATCAGAGATCCTGCAAACGTTCGCTCCCTTCATATTTTGAAAAGCGATACCGCTATCACAAACTACTCGATGTCATGTTTTCTGGGATTATATAATCGTCATTCTGGAGTTCGACGAGTATCTCAAACCAAAGATGGTAAAGTTTTGCTCTCGGACGGCCACCAAATACACAAGTGGATCATCCTTCCATCAGATTGGCTGTGTCAATGGGGCGTTGCTATCATGTGCATGAATAAAGGCTTGCGTTGGGAATAGCAATACACCCCCATTCGAGTGGTACCGGGCTCTTCGCCAATATTTGATGCGTGTAGACGAGGCGATATCTGAGCACGCTAATGAGCCAACTGGATTCTGCTCAGAGGATCCTTTCCGGCCCCCGCCGTGAATCGGCTATAGTTTCCATGTTATTTATATCTGGAATTATACAGATCCCGGTCGCCTGCCCGGACCACCTCTCCAAGCTAAGCTTCTTCTAAAAACAAAGCTACAGCTTTATTTTCCATGTTCTTCTGTTAAACTCAAACTATATGGCTACACCTGCCTTGGATAATATTTTTTAGCGATGGAGTCGGCGGAGATGACCTGAAGCAGATGTAGGCTCATCAGGTATCTGTCGAGTTCGGGTTCTGTTTTGGCTTTGTGCTTCGAAGATGTATCCTTAACAGTGCAAGTACTGCTCTCAAGTATCCCTAAATCGACGCTACCGATTTCTAGATGCTAGCTTCTATCAAGTAAGGAACGAAAAATATGGGTAGCTTGTAGCATGGAATTTTGCTAGTCCATGTAACTAAACATACAAACCAATGTCTCTAATCCCTTCCCTATTCAATCAAGAAACCTTCCTAGACCCTCATCCATAAGCTCAGAACCCCTGTTGCATACTCCGCGATCTCTGATGACCCAAGTTTCGACTCCCCGTATACACGGTCTACAAAGCTAATGGGCACCTCAGCGACAGAGTATCCCATTGCCTTCGCCAATACCATAAGTTCCATCTGGAATACATACCCTTTGCTTTGCACCTTCGTGATAACCTTTTCCAACACGTCCTTTTTGTATAACCTGAAGCTGCCAGTGAGGTCACTTACACCTGGACGGAGTACAGTATCCGCGAAGATGTTGGCACCTTTTGAGACAAGCTTCCTCTTTAGATCCCAGCCGTAGACGCCTCCATCCTTTCCAGAATATCTTGTACCGGTCACAATGTCATAGTCTTTCGTCGATTGAACTCGAATCATATCAGGTATGAACTTGGGGTGATGGCTAAAATCGGCGTCCATGATGATCACAAAATTTCCTGTAGCGAATTGGACTAAGAATAAGAGGTTAAATCAATGCAGAATAGCCTTCACGTGGGATGTTCTTACGACCGTGAACGTACGCGGTGCCCAGTCCAAGCTTCCCCGAACGCTGCTCGAGGATGATCCGGTTGGGAAATGCCGTCTGCAGTTGTCTTGCAATTTCAGCGGTATTGTCTGGACTGGCATCATCGACAATGATGATTTCGTATTCAAAACCACTATATGCCGTCAGATATTATGATTTTATTAGATCTTTGACAGATCGCATATCATACTTCTTCGTGAAGCTTTCGTTGAGCAGCCAGACAATAATGGGCAGGTTCTTCCTCTCGTTGTAGGTCGGCAAAATGACGGAATATTTGTTTCTAGGAGCCATTGGTTTGGCTTGCTGTCAAATGAAGTCGATGCCTGTGAGGGGATGCCTGCGAGGGGTTGAAGTCAATGCCCGCGAGGGGTTGAAGTCGATGCCTGCGAGGGATTGAAACTGAAAACAGTAGAAAGTCTACTGAAGGACGCGTTCAGGACCGACGCGCAGTTTGTAGGTTGTTCGAACACCCTGTTCATATATCACATGATCTAGCGCGTTTCCCAGTGATGCCCCATTTCTAAAGGGCTCTCGCTAATTCACCTCGGGGAGGGGCACAGACTATTATTACGAGAAAAAAATAACGTAAAGTGAAAACCAAGAATGCCTGAGGCAGGAAGCGCTCGCTACTCCGTCGATTACCTCGCTATTCCCACACCTCATTGATTCTACATCACTTTCTCCCACACCTCCCCTTCTTGGTGTTCCCCCTGTGAAGCCCCCTTCACTGGCGTCAATGATCTTCGAACCCTTTTTCGGTCTTTGGTCTTTGTCTTCGCTGTCAATGAATTCGGCCTTTTCCACTTTTGTCTAAGTCGCTTCATTTTTCATTACTCTCTATATCTTTATCTCACGATCGACTCCCTCTTCCGTATCGGGCCCCTCTTCCGCTCGGTCATCTTTCTGGCCGTTGATCTCACTAAGGTCAATGTCAATCGTCTTTGCTTGCTTGCAACCCCAAGTAAATAACCGGGGTTACCTAGGCTACCACTAGCAGCAACTCAGCAGCCTATCTAGGCATTGCAGACTGGATCGCCTTGTAGGCTCTATGAAGACTTGATAAATGCATTTACCGCTGCCTTCAACCCACAACTTTGCAACAGGAGAAGCTATCAGGGTTAATCGTCCTATGCACCTATCACACTAGCAGAAGCATTGCCGTTCCTTCACCCCTGCGTACGAAGAAGTCCTCCACCTTACCACTCTCCGGAATGCGAATCACAGTCAAAGATATGTTTCAAATGGACGGCTTTAGAACCTCTCTTGGAAGTCGAGCCTATTTGGATCTGTACCCGCCAGCTCCACGCACTGCCCCGGCAATGTAGAAGCTCATTGAGCATGGTGCTGTGGTACTTGGGCTTACGCAATTGTGTTCTATGGTTGGAACAGCAGAGCCTTTTCAATGCTTTGATTTTCAAGTGCCGTTCAATCTTCGTGGCGATGGAGATCAATCTCTTTCTGAGGGTAGTAGTGGTCAGCCAGCTGCTATAGCAGCTTATGAGTGGCCAGATATAGCGATCGGAAGTGATTGTGAATCCGGAAATTCCGTTGGGTGAATAGGATTAGCCAGGCAGCTCTAGCTACTATTGGTGGACGTATGCCCGCTCAGGCAAATGGATGTTTCTCGCTACGTCCGACTCTAGGGACAATATCACGAGAAGGAATGTGGCAAGGGGCACCGTAAATAATCATTTTCTAATATACTTCTATGGAATCCCTCTTTGCAAGAGGTATTGGAGAATTGAAATGTGCTGCGATGGCTTGGTACGGAGATCAGTTCGATAAGTCACTTAGGAATGTGAAGCTCCCTTATATACGGAGTAGAATGATAAGGAGATGAGTGCTGATCAGCAATAGACTACCGACTAGCTCATAGATATCTCGCTATATAAACCTGTCCCCTAATTTGTGCTATCCAGTGTTGGTTGAGTGCTAACGCTTGAAGTCATGATCTTAGTTATTTAGTATTTTCGTCCTAAGTGCCAGCCTATGCACTTTTCATTGCAAACCTACTTTGGGAACCCGCTATACTACTGTATTCCTTCCTCTGAAATAGGGACGAATAAGTAACATAGCACATCGGTTGTTTACTAATCTTCTAGTGGCTGAGAAGCTAAGTCGATTTTTTATTTCACCCTTGACCCCTACGAAACTTGCACTAACGATGGAAATTAAGTGCAGAGAAAAGATTGCATTGCCTACTTAAGGTTTCTTTGACGTTAACACCATCAGAAACTCTATGATTGAGTGGTGAATGAAGTACATGATGTTTTGTGAAAAGAAAATTTCCCCGGCCTCCCGCTAATTAGCCAGGAACCAATTTGACAGACGCTTATGATATCCATTGTCCAAACCCACTCCTCTTATCAGGAAAACTATCGCAAAGCTCATATTTCACTAAGAGATAGACTCACCGTAGTGTTGTCTAATTCCGTGGACTAGTTGTACGCAGCAGAGCAAAGACAAAGAGTGGAGATCTTCGGATGGTAGTCATCTATATCTTCAAGACTGGGAAGAGTACAATAATCAGTACCAAAAATCTAGGAATGGGCCGACTGGATGAAGGGAGGAAGTGTTCATACCTTAAGTCGGATATTAGTCAGACCTGTTACTTGGGTGATCTCATCAACTACGGATAGAATAGATATGCAGTCTGTAATATTAACGCGACCGCCAATAACCATTCCACACATAGCTCCAGATTCGTCGACAACAGGACCACCTGAATCACCCCGGCCGGCAAAGGCATTGTTGCATAATTATCGATTACCTGCCAGCAATTTCCAGTTCTGAATGCTTTATCATCTCGGTATTCAACATTAGTTTTCTCAAACGTGTTGACCATCCCAATTGTTAGACCAGACGCGTTACCGAACTTTAAGACAAGTCGATGTGGCTGGAGTTCGCTCATCATCGTAATAACATCCGGTAGATTAAAATCATTTGGTAACAAGCATTGCATGATCAGATGGCTATTTAGGGTATCTCAGCCACTTACTTCATTTGTACCTCGGCTTTCCTCTTCTGGTAAAAGAACAATTGCCCAGTCCATGAGTGCGCCGTCGATGTCAATTGTGTTTAGGCCGGAGGATGCAGATAAAGTTGCCAGCTTAGTAAAGCTTGACGGCTCAAGGACTTGCATTTGGTTCATAAGTGCCGCCAACTTACTCGTACGACTCTTTTCCACGCCTTCTGGAAGATTTCGATGCTTCGTATTCGATACCAGCCTAGTTAAGGAATATTTCGTGTGCTGGACGAGGCCTAGGGCCGGTGAGTTGATAGCGTTGGTCTGTTCCTCCACGTGCGAGGCGAGGTTGTGAAATTCGTTAACGGCTCCGGTGCCATTTACAAGTGCTTGATGACAAGATAGACAAAAGGAATAGGTTTCCTCGCCGTGATTGCCGTGGTAGATTTCCCCTTCAAGGGTGCCACCGAGTGATCCCCAGGTTGGCCCAACACCGCCTATTGAGCTCCCAAGTTGAACTTCATTTGTGAAAGGAGGTCCCTTTAGAATTCCCCCTCAGGTGGCTGCCCCGTTGGATGCCCATTAACTGACTGTGTCTGAGAGTGCATTTTCGACAACTGCTACCTTGAAGGCAGGATCAATATCGTCGATGTCTTCCATTGAGAGCCTTCCAAAGAGTCAGCAAAGTTCTTCCACGAGCTACTCCTCCGTGAGACCAATAAATAAATATAATGACTTCAGCTAGTTAACTTACTCGCTTTCTACCATCTTTAGGATTCCATTGGCTAGTTGGTTGGATTGCTCCTTGGTCAAGAAGTTTGGTGGGACTGTAACAAGAAAAACATGGGGAGGGTTATCAGAGCCGGCTCCAGAGTCAGGTCCAATTCTGAAGAAAGAAACAGTAATATTGCCATCTGGCACACGAGGCTTTCCGCTGAGATTAGAGACGATATCAGGGATAGAATTGCTGAGATCGTATGGAGTGATGAATTGGACCGGATGGATAGGGTAACAGCAAGTAACTCGCTTCGGCTGGCTAAAGGGGGCCCCATGGACGTCGACCGTAGCAGGCCATCCTAAACTTAATACCTGGTCCTCGAGGGGGCTGAGGTGATCGCTACAAGTTGTTGCTAAAAAGTTCCATCCGTAGACGTCCATAAAAAAGCGAAAATCTTCGTCAGAGATGGGGGTCATGTCGGCCTTGTTGTGAAGGCTGTTCGACGAGGAAAGCTGTTTGGATTTGCGTTGTTGTGGATTAAGAGGAAGAGACACCGGAACAGCGGCCGTGTGATATATCGCCATTGTTTAGACTCCACACAAAGCCTTTCCCTTTGAGGTGTTAGAAGGGAATGAATGACGAAATCTTGTTGTGAATTGGATGTCAGTGTAAAATAGTGGCCGGATCATACCTGAAATAACTTGATATTTATAGTAAATGTGTGGTCCTGTAAAATGAAAGACTATCCGTGCGCTGCTAGTAAAGATTTAATGCTTATAACAGCAAAATAACTGGCCGCTATCCACTACGTAACCAGAGGGTTCAAAAGACACTACAAATAGTGACTCGAGATAATAGTATAATTGAATATCCCAGGTTCTTGACTAATAAGTGGGTTACCACTGAAAATCTATCTAGGCATGCCTCTCACATGAGACGTGGCGCAGGAACATAGTAAGAAATTGTTGGGTCCGAACATAGGCGCTCATAAGTATGATAGCAGTCAAATAATGAGAACAGCCAGTTCTAAGTTGGATATAATGCGCGGATGAGAGCATACAAGTGCACCCCTGATGTTTGTTTATTCTCTCTTGTGTATGTTTCTTCCTTCTCGCTATAGCTGGGCATGGTATGCCAAAAAAAAAATCTCGTCATCAGCCTGCGGTTAGTGTCTACGGCCTGTTAATGTGAGAGCCTTATGTAGGAGTTAGAATTTGGTTTCTGGGGTAGGGTAAAGAGAGTATTTCTCAGGAAACATTTAAAAGGGACTGCCCTCTATAATACAGGAACAAGCGAGTCTTTATATAGAGAGTGACTGCCTGACTGATCAGGCTTTAATATCCTCTAGAATCTTCTTTACCACCTTACCGATAATTTATAATAATTACTAAGGAAATAAGTGACTCATATAACTACTATTACGTTATAGTAGCTAACACACCTCCTCACTTGTTAATATAGTAATTATAGCCTTAAAATGAGAAATAGTAAAACTATTACTATAGTTTCGAAATAAGTGTAGGTCGAATAGTTATAGCCTTTAATTTTTAAGGCTTTCTGTTCTCTTAAGAGCTAGTATAATATCCTTAATATCTACTAGTCTATAGAGGGTAATAAAAAGTTAGTAAACTCTAGGAAGCTACGTACGCCTTTAACTAAAGTAGGTACCTTCTAGCTAGTAATAGTCTTAATCTTTTCTAGGTTCATTTTAAGTCCTTTTCTAGCTTCGATAATAAACTCTAAGTACTTAGTCTCTTATACTTTAAATTCGTATTTATTAATATCGATTTATAAGCTAGTATTCTAGAGTTACTATAGTACTTAATATACGTACTTACAGTACTAGTTTCTACTTCTAGACGAATATATTAAAATGTTATCTATATAAGTAGAGTAGAATTTATCTAGGTAGTCGCGTAAGGTCTAGTTAATATACTTCTAAAAAGTACTAGGTGTATTCGCTAAGCTAAATAAGGTGATTATTTATTCGTATAAGCTATAGCGCGTTTAGAAAGTAGTCTTTTATTTATCGCCTTCTACGATCTATATCTTATAAAACGCGACGATTATATCGAGTTTAGTAAACTACTATACTTTACTAATATTTCGTAGAGTCTTATAAATAAGTAGTAAGAGGTAGCGGTCCTTCTTTATAATACGACTTAAGCTATAGTAATCGATATAGAAGCGTAAGTCTCCCTCTAGCTTTTTAATAAATAGTACTAGGGCTACTACTAGTAAATTACTAACACGTATAAACCCTTTATTAAGTAGGTTCGTTAGAGTCTTCTAAAGTACTAGGAGCTCGTCCTACGACATACTATATAATAGCCTCTATAGGACCTTAGACTACTAACTATTTATAGTTTTAAGTTTAATAGTATAGTCGGTACCTAGCCTACGTAGTAGTAGTAGTCGTTCTACTACCTAGTAGTCGAAGATACTTAGGAACTTATAGTAGTAACTTAGTAGCTTAGTCGCTAGATTCGTACACTACTTTATAGCTAGCGCCTTTATAATATTAGCTATACTAGCTAAAAACACTTATATACTCTTTCGCTTCTACTAGCTCTTCTACTAGTAATAGAGTACTATAGCTAATACCTATATAGCTATATTCGCTTAGAGCCTAAAAAATACCTCTTTACTACGTATAGTAGTACCTATAATTTTAATTTTTATTTCTAAACGTAGTCTATTAATCCTAGTATCTTAAGTCGTAATCTATAGTATTTCTAGGATTATATCGTAGTACTCTATAGGTAGGATATATAGGAAAACCTTAGACTCTCTATATCTATCTAGGTTAAGCGTAATAACTATAATCTTATTTACGGTCGAAGAGACTTTTTCGTTAAACCCTATAACCTTCTATAGTATAATAGGTAGGCGTATTAGGTTATTATTCTAAGCGAAGTAGGAGTCGTATAGTCTATAAGAAAGGTAGCTAGTATTAATTAGTATATTTATAAATAAAATATTATTTACTAATACTAATATAATAAATAGCTCGCTATTTATAGAGCCTTTAAAACGACTTTATACCCTATATAACTCCCTATACAACCCCTAAGCGCGACTTTAGCTAGGGGTTACTCTTTTCCTAAATTAGAGTTCGTTTTCTATTCTTCTACTTCTTCTACTTATAACTCTATAGTCTTAGCACTAGTAGTAGAGGCTTTATTCTTTAAAGAAGTAGAGACTTATAGCTTACGTAGACGACTCTCTAGCTTAGTGTCCTAAAAGTCTTAGCGTCTAGGTAGGCTAGCTAGTTTAAAATAGTAGTCTAACACCTAGTAGTATATACTCCTATAGTATACGTAAGCGTCTTTCTTACGTCTCTTCTACCTTTTAGCTAGAGTAGCGCTAGTAGTACGCTACTCTTATAACTAGCTAGAAGGGCCTCTTTTAGCGACTACTACTATAACTAGCGTAGGCTTCTATTCTATTATATTAGTAGAGGTTTATAGGTTATATAGCTTCGAATAGCTATCTAGGCGTACTTACTTTCGCTAGGAGTCTTATACCTTTACTTCTTATAGATTGTCGGAAATACGACGTAATAGAGCTATATAGTCTAAATATAAGATAGGCTCCTCCTAGATAATTAGGTGCTCTCGAAGCTCGCGATTAATAGTAGCTCTTAGGTGGCCTTTACGTATCTAATCGTCTTATTTCTAACCCTAGGCTTCTAGAAGAGTCTATTTAAACTCTTATAAGAAGTCCTAGAAGTCTCTATTACTCTAGTATATTATATTAACTTTTAAGAGCGTCTTATTCTCCTTCTATAGGTTGGTAAAAGTAAGGTCTAGCTACTTTAGAAACTCTTTAAGTATAAAAGCCTAGGTTGTTTTAATAGTACTAATCTAAGAGTATATACGCCCTACTACTTTCTCTATAAGTTGTCTAAAAGCGTACTAAATACGCTTCTTTTTAGTTCTAATAGCTCTAGTATTAATTTTAAGCTTAGCTTCTAGGATACCTTTAAATTAAGAGTATAGCGACTTATTTTCGCCTATAAACTAATTAGAGTAAGGGAGTAAGTGTTTTAGCTTTCGAATTAGGTCTTCTAGGTCTATAGTAGGGCCTATTTTAGGTGTATATAGCTTCTAGTATTCTAAGGTTCGCGTACTATTAAGTACTACCTATAATTA